>CAUYRT010036224.1:0-45652 GCA_963574885.1 Lepilemur ruficaudatus
CCAATTAATTTCTTTCTATTTATAGTAGAGACGAGGTCTCGCTCTTGCTCAGGCTGGTTTCGAACTCCTGACCTTGAGCAATCCACCCGCCTCGGCCTCCCAGAGTGCTAGGATTACAGGCGTGAGCCACCGCGCCCGGCCCCCTTCCTTTTATTTTATAAGCAAATCTTACTTTAGCTTATATACTAAATCTGGTTTACATAAATTTAAACCTATTTTAAAATGTACTAGGAAATCCTGGTGTCATGTTAGTAAGCAAGGAATCCTTCTGTTTAGCCAATGTTCTTCTGGAGTTCCTGTCCTTAGTTTCTGCCCACTGGAGCCCACCTGCCCCCTAATGGGGGTCTAGGGATGGGGAACACAGCTGGTGGGCAAATCCTCACACAGCTCTGTAATTTATCTGGTGGCTCCGGGCTGGGGCACTTCCTGGACTTTTCAAAACTACAGTGTTGGCTCTGTCTCATTTTATGCACACAGATTTTATACACAAACATGTTAGATGAAACTTCAATCTCCCTCTTCCACAGGCTCTGTTAAAGATTGATTTGTGATATCTGTAGGGAGTAAATTAAGGAATTCACAACTGATACTCCGAGGAAAGGTGAAAGTAGTTCTCCCTAAACTTCATCTGCCTCTAGCGGGTGGTGGTGAGGGGAGGGTCTGCCTCTGTGGGTAGCCTGAACTTGGTCCCAACATTAGCCAAATGTCATTGAGGCTAATGATATGATAGCTAAGTCAATGCCAGGTCTAGGATCATCCTTTCCTTTATTCTATTTATAGAACCAATATCAAGTGAGCATTTACTTTTTGGCAGGCATTGTTGTAGATGTGGGGAAAACAATTTTGAGAAAGACCTGTAAAGATCTGGCCCTAATGGAGTCTCCGTTCCAGGAGGAAAGGTTTCCTGGTACTTCGTCCCTTGTGTTTTTTTCTAAAAGCCCAGCTCAAATCCAGCCAACTGTGATGCCTCCGAGAGGAAAGGGCCTCCCTGTCCTCTGAAATCTTTTTTGTGTCACAGGTTCCCAGAATGTGGCAGTTGTTAGAGCACACGTAGTGGTGACTGTTTGTGTTAGGGTTTAGGCTGCCCTCTGGGAAACTGGACTGTGCCAGACCTTTTCTGGGTGTGGTGAGGGGGCAAAGAGTGAGGAGACTCTGCCACGGTGCCTTCCAAGTAGGAAACGTTCAGCAAATATTTATTGAGCAAATGCATATCTGCATGAGGTAATCACAGGGTGGTACTACAAACACCGGACTGGATTCCAGCTCTTCAGACTAACATTTTGAGTTCCTAGGAACTGTGCTGAACCGAGGAAAGATGAGAGCCCTCCTGCCAGGAGACGCTTTCGTTTGTTTCTGGAGCATTCCTCGTATGAAAGCTTTCCCATGGAGGTTGGGAGAGTTTTAAATTGCCAGCGTGTTTGGAACAAGGGACATTGTCTCGTGACCTTTCCCTAGGGTCTTGCATACTTTGATATGGCAGAAGCAGGCATTGCTCTGAAGTTATAAATAACTATGCAGCTTGAGAGTTACGCTCTAGGACCTCGAGTTAGAACAGCTGATTCCACTCTTGTTGTAGAGCAGAAAAACATCTTTTCAGAATCTTGTGTGAGCAGAACAGCGTTCAAACAGGATATTAATCTTCCTAGAAATTATACCAGGGAAGCAGAATGCTGCTTCTTTGCTCCTTCCCTTTTACTTATTTAGTGAGTTTTTGCCCTATATATGTTTGTCATTTTAGCATATGTGAAGAGAACGGCAAGATATTTTCTGTTATTTACCAGTGACAGATGATTAAATGTCTTACACTTCCTTTTAGCTTACAAACATTTGAGCTGCAATGAACTGATTTATGGGTTAGAAGGTACCTTGAAACCATTTAATACAGTTTTTTCCAAAGATCTGATCCGAGAACGGGTATAAAGTCAAAAGGAGAAAAATAAGCATAATATTTTTAAGATAAATTTATTCAGAGATTTGCTTTTTATTAAAAGATTTTGTCCTTTTTACTTTTTAGGTGTTAAAAATGTTTTTAATGAAATGATGATCAGAGGTAGCTTAAGCAAGCACATTAAAGCGGAAGTTATCAGCCCAATTTAGGAAGGGTGGGAAGATGCTGCTCATCTAGTTGGAAGCCCTGTGTGATGCTTGAGTTGCCCGTCTCCCACTGCGGAATCCCCATCAAGTAATGGTGTTTGCACTGGGAGTCCCCTGTCCCAAGGCTTGTCTTTCTCTGGGGTTGGAGAAGAACTGGTGTTCTGTTGAATTTTCGTAATCATAATCCAGGCAAGTTCCTTGGAGGCAGAGTATAGTCGGGTGGGGGGAAAATGCGGGTGGGCTTTGGGTCAACTGTTTGATTTCTGTGGCCAAAGTAGAAATTGCCCATGAGCTGGTGTTAGTGCCATGAGTTAATTGCATGGTAATTAAATGCTAACATGATTGATCAGAGGAACTGTATAATTGAAGCATAATAAAATGTGACATGCTTAGTAAGCAATTGAGTTGTCTTCCCAAGGATGTAGGCAGTCCTAGGCAGGAGAAACACAGATGTCTTTAACAAGCTGTTCTTTGCACAGTTTTGCCCTTTTGTCTTCTAAGGAAGATATAGGAGGTGTTATTCTAAAATAATGAGCCCAATTCCATGTGTGATACCTGAGAACCAGATTCATAATTTTATATGAAATACTCTTTATTTTACAATACTTTGCTTACTCTTTTTTTTTTTTTTCCTGCACACAGAATATTTACTTCTTGTTATTGGTAAAATTTCAAGATTTTTTATGGTCAAAGATTTTTGGTCTTTTCTCTGTATATTATTGAATGGGAGAATGTCCAAGAGGATTAAATTCTCTATAGTTGCTCTCTAAGCCTTAATTGGTATGTTTGGTAGAGATAAAAATGAATATACCATTTAATCATGGTGGTAAATTTGAATATATGTTTCCTTCTATATGAGTGAATATTTAAGCCCTAGACATGATTATTGAAGTAAATATTCTTTTTAAAATAAGTGAGGGCAATTTAAAATAAAGATGACCAAATTTGCTACCAATTTGAAAAGACTAGGGAAATACAATTTATTTAGTAAATAGAAGGTAATGACTTTGAATGAATGATAAAATGAAATAAAATTTTCACAACTTAGGTAACTATCTTAAATTCTTCTCAAAAATCTGGGTCTACACTTTGAGCTTGAATTTTTAGTTGGTACAACATTTAGACTCACGTTTTCTTGTTTAGATGTTTTCTGTAATATTACTTGTAGAGCAGTGAAGATCTGTATATAGCCATTGTTTATCTTTTCTGTGAATAGAATATTAATCTATTAGTATTCTTGGCTTTCTTGTGCATACTTATGATGGCCAAAGTTACATTTATATGGATGGGAATCTCAGTGTTTTACTTATTTACTTTTTTAGCCCCCTAACACCTACATGAAGTAGGTCCTGTTTTTCACTCCAACTTACAGATAAACTGAACTACAGAAAGCTTAAGTCACCTGCTTAGGATCCTCTAAGCCAGAATTGGAACCAAGGTCTGTCTCTAGGGTCTGTGATCTTAACCATCGCCCTTAACTTCCTGTCTGTGTATACTAGTCATTCTGACAATTATAGATTTGAAGTTGGTTCCAGATCTTGGAATAGCTGCTTAATAAAAACAGATTGACTTATTTTCTGTAAAGATGTTATGGTTTTGGAAAAAATGTATGTTGATACCTTATTTCGATAATAGAGACTATTTAGTTAGTCACAGGTAATAGCATTTGTTATAGGTTATTCCATTAATTGAGCTCTATTTCTGTTATTTATTTGATAAGTGTTTATCTTGTGATGATAATAATTAAAAACATACCCAGTTGGCATCTCCAGTCTGTTTGACTTAGCCAACTTTCAAGGTGTCTTCTAATAAAATCTAGATTCCAAAGAACGACTCAGCCTTGGGATGGCACTTCTAACACAGCACGTGGGTGCTGAGTGTCTGTCCGCACTCCTTTCCTTAGTGTGGTTTGCCTGAAACTCGAGTGGGCTCTGAAACCGGCCCCGCCGGGTCCTCTGGGCCTCCTTGTATCCTCTCGCTGATCACACAGAGCCAGGGAGGAAAAGGGGCTTTTGGGAGCTTGTTAGGTCTTGGCCAGCCACGGGCCTCAAGTCCAGACAGGACCTCAGAAGCTGGGGGAGACTAGGGCCTGCCTGGATCATCTCTCACCTCCCTACCCGGAGTTCCCCCGAGAGAGAGAGAATCCAGTGGCTTTGAATCCAGTGTTCACACCCTGTTGTCTCCCAATCAGAAAAGGAAACACTTAGCTTGGGATTTGGATAGGGACCTTAGTTTTAAATTCATTCTGTATTTCAAAATTTTATTTCTGTAAGTCATTTGAAAAAAGTATTTTTAATACATAGGACAAGTTTTTAAGACTATTGGGATCCTCCCTCGCAATAGCCTGTATTTTCTCATTCTTTTTGGTGTTTGTCACTGGCAACCTTAGTTAAGCATCTTGCAAGACAGGGGCTGGTAAGATCTGGTCCCAGTACCCCAGATGGCTCCTCTACAGCATCTCTTCTCGTGACAGGTGCTGCCAGCACCTCAGAGTCAGCACTGGGGACCCACCAGAGCCTGCTGTCTTCTTCAGGGGCCCTGGAGAGAGGTTTAGAAGTGTTGGGCCTTTGTGTGGTGAACCAGAAGGTGGGGGCACTGAGCTTTGGAATCAGTCACACTTGGGTGCTGCTTACTAGCTTTGTGGCTTTGGGCAGATCATTTAATCTTTCTGAGGATCAGTTTCTTAAGCTGTAAAATGGGGACATACTTGTATTTATGCAATAGTTGAGGTAATTTAGATAATGGCATAGATGGGTATGGCAATGTATGTATAATGGTATAGATCTTGCCCAACACATAGTGAGACACTACTCAGAGCTGGGCTTGTGAATTAGCATGTCATTTAATTTGCAAGTTATGGATGTTATCATTTGGGGGCCCCCAGAGGAGCTTCTGTTCCTTTCCCTCCACTAATCCATGCATGGTGATGTTTTCCCTGCGGGCAGTGCTGTGGCCAGGTGATTGGGGGTTTGCTGAGCTCGCAGGAAAGACGGCGAGTGCCCGGCCACCAGGCAGCACCCTTTCTCTGCCCACTGGCTGCCTCCAGGTCCTTGGAATGCCTTTCTGAGAATTAATGTGCACTTATGGATGTGAAAGAAGATAACACCCAGAGAAGGTCAAACTAAAATGATCAGGGTAGCTGTACTTGGTCTTGGTATCAGTGACATAGGAACATGGTAAAAATAAAAGCTTCTGAGGAGTTTATTAGTAGGTTTTTCATGTCTTGAGATGTTTCTGGGTTAAAGAAGAAGGGCTGATGAGAATGTAAGAATTATCCTCTACTTTGCATAAAAAAATCCACCTACCCCTAAAAGAATTGAGACTAGGTCCAAACTGCCCACTGTGGGCTTGTGAAAATTTCTTTGAATGCTCCCATATTTTTTTAAAAAATACTTGGATTTCACATTACATCCATCCTATTGTGAATTGTATTTGTTTTAATCTTGAAATGATATTTTACTTCCCAAATGTTAGAGGAGGGTTGATTTACCTGGAAGAGATAACACATTCACCCTGAAATTCCCCAACTGCCATGGACCCTGGGGTAGCAGAGTCCTCCTCCCCTCCCTATTCCACTCCACCCCCAGGGAGAGAAGGAATCCTTTCTGCCCCTACAGAGGGATATTTGTGGAAGCGTGTAGCCATGTTCCGTGGAGTTAACCCCTGAACATTAAGGATTAACCTCACTTTCCTTAATCATTATGGAACTTCTGGAGATTAGCATATCTAACTCAGGATGAAATCATTTGTGTTTAAACCATTCTTTTGAGCCAGGGTAGAATGAGCAATCCCATTTTCCTGGATTTCCTGTCTTAAGTTAAAACAAAAATAGATCTTTAACTTGCTCTCAGGCGGTCTCTTTTGGATGTTTTTCTGAGAAGCCATTCTCACCAACCGAGAGTAACCCTGGCTGGTTTTGCACCTCTCTGTAGGGGACTGCCTGGAATGCTTCCTTGTGCTGCCCTTGGTTTCCATGTCTAGTCCTGGTTAGCGCCCTCAGGAATACTCCTCATTGCCCACCCGGCCACTGTCCTGGGTCAGAATTAGGAGTGGAAAAATCTGAGGTTAGTATAGTTTGGATGACTTTGTTATACTTTTGTACAAATTTGCCACTTTAGACTCTTATAGCCCCTCAGTGTTTTTCTGTGTGGTTTGGATCTCTCATGGCGATGGGGAATTTTAGTCTTTTAAAAAACTTATTGTTATTTTTTAGAGATAAGGTCTTACTGTGTCATCTAGGCTGGGGTGCAGTGGTGCGATCATAGCTCACTGCAACATCCAACTCCTGGGCTTACGTGATCCTCCTGCCTCGCCCTCCTGAGTAGCTGGGACTGTAGATGTGCACCACCACACTGGCTATTTTTTTTTTTTTTTTAAGAGATGGGATCTTGCTGTTTTGCTCAGACTGATCTTAAACTCTTGGCCTCAAGTGATCCTCCAGCTTTGGCCTCCCAAAGTGCTAGGATTATAAGCATGAGCTATCACTCCTGGCAGAATTTTAGTCTTTTAATGGTGAAATGACTGCATTTCACTGAAAGGACATAATTTCTTGGGCTCTCTGGCTGAGTTTGTTGTCTATTCTCTTTGAGAGGCTTATATCAGGGCCATTCTTGGTTCAGAAATGTCTCTTGGTGGAAAAATTTTCCCTTTTGTTTCCTACGTTCTTTTTTTTTCCATTCTGAATATCATATTGATCTGAAGTAGCATGGTTATTCTAAGAAGGCACCCGACGTCCTACAGAAACATAGATTGTCACAGAGATTTTTTTTAACAAAATAGAACACTCTGGTTTCTTAAGATACTCATGGTATACCTAATAAAATTTAGATAGTAATTGCCCAAAGACATGATTTTCCCATCCAGAATGTACATTTTCTTTCTTCTAATGGGTGGCATTTGGAGTTCTGTAATGGTGTTAGTTTGGCTGACAGAGCCAGTTATTTAAAATTCTTGGGTTCCCTGTGCACTGAGGTAAACCAGTGAAATTAGGGCATACTTGTCTGGGTGATTTGTCCCTGGTATGCTCCGGTTTCTTAGGAGGAGAAACCATCCTACAGAAGTTCTCTCTGCTGCACTGCTGGTTTGGGTCGGATGTTTTGGCATCTTCAGACTTCTCTCTCCTGTTGGGATTGGCGACGACATCTGTTTCCCCTTCACCTGGCCTGCAGAACTGAACGCTGGTTAAATCCTGGTTTCTTAAATTCTGCTCTTCCAGCCTGTATTTCTTCAGACCCAAAGTCATTTCCAGCCTACTTTTCTGACATCCTAGTTTCTAGATGGCTTCGGTCAGTGCTCCAGCCTCTAATCTCTCAGCAGTCTCCTTTTATGCATCCAGTCTGTCGCTGCTATACAAGAATTCCCAAGCCCCGCACTTTGTTCCAGCTGTTCTTCCTACCTCAAAACCCTCTAAAACTTTTCATCCTTGAATGGATGACATACAAATCTAGCAGGTCATGCTGAGTCCTTCCCATGAGGATGACCTGAGTCCTGCTGTTCTGGCCCCATCTCCCCCCAGTTTTGTCCAGCCAGTGCCCTCCTAGCTGCTCTGCAGGCCCTTGGGCCTTCACCATGATTTTCCTTTGCTTGCTGTGCTTGTCTGCCTGTTGCCGGCATCGCTGTGCGCCCTGTTTCCCAAAGCCAGCTCCAGTGATTCCTCTTTTGTGGATCCTCCCGCTGCCTGCCTGCCTGCCAGGTAGGAGGTTCTGTCTTCCTTGCGTGAGCCCCTGTGACTCATTGTCTCCAGAGCACTCTCCTGTCCTTTGCTTTGTGTTATCCTTTCCCCACTCTGTTGCAAATGTTGGATTTCCTTCCCCTTTGGGCAGAGAGGTGTTCTGTAGCTTGGGGTCAGCACGGGGCAGTAAGTATAGCCACGTGTAAGTAAACCTAGGTTTTTTTTCTGCTTCTGCTCTTGGGCAAGTCACTTAACCTCCAGTTACCCCATCTGTGAAATGGCCCATCATTCTTCCCCCTGGGGTGATTGTGAGAATGAAAATGAGATGTCACACTGAGGGGCCTAGCAGAGTGGTGCATTTGCAGCGCTCAGTAAATGCTAGTTCCTGCCCAGTCTCCCATCCAAATATGATCTAGAAGAAGCTCTGCATGAAATTGGCGTTCAGTAAATACTGATGGACTCCCAAACCCTCTGAGAGCCTACATGGCATTTTGCAGGGACACGTTAAGTTGGCATAAAAGCCTGTGTCCCTGTGTGTTGGAACTATGAATCTGGCTGTATTTCACTGATTCTGTCTTTACTGGGGGCAGAGAATGTTCCAGATCTCTTATGTGTTAACCCCTCCTGCCTCCACTAACCAAAGGAAAAGAGGGAAAGACGGTACCTTGTTAGGGAGTGGGCAGAAACCCCAAATAACCTTTGCTGTAACTTGGAAGACTTACCTGTCCACTTTCTTGCCTAATAAGGCACACAGCACACACAATGCCTTGTCCCTTTTTATCTTGTCACCAGTCTCTTGGAGGCTACTAGTCTAGAATGCACATGCCTCCAGCCTTTTCCTCAGTTCTTGCAATAATTAATTTCCTAGAGGCTCTCATTACTTGAACAAAACTTTTGAATATACTATGAATGAGGTTTTACCTGGTTTCATTATGTCAGTAGCAGTATGAAAGCAGTGAAATGTAATTTTGTTCAAAAAGGCCAAATATCTTGGCCAGGCGCCGGTGGCTCACGCCTGTAATCCTAGCACTCACCCTGGGAGGCCGAGGCGGGAAGATCCTTTGAGCTCAGCAGTTCGAGACCAGCCTGAACAAGAGCGAGACCCCATCTGTACTAAAATTAGAAAGAAATTAATTGGACAACTAAAAATATATAGGAAAAAATATTAGCCGGGTGTGGTGACACATGCCTATAGTCCCAGCTACTCAGGAGGCTGAGGCAGAAGGATCGCTTGAGCCCAGGAGTTTGAGGTTGCTGTGAGCTAGGCTGATGCCACAGCACTCTGGCCCCGGCAACAAAGTCTGTCTCTAAACAAAACAAAACAAAAAGGCCAAATATCTGATGCTCTTGAGAAAAATCCTGAGTGTCCCTTTAAAAGTATGCATGGTATGTTTGGAACAAAGCTTTAATGTGGCTTTTTCCTCTCAAAGGTCTTTTATAACTTGTATTAGGCAGATGAGCTTGTTTAATTAAGAGCGGTAATTAATTCAGAGAAGTCATTAGCATGTAAACATAATCTGACCTTCAAGTAATGTAGAAGATAAGTTAGCAGTTCACGGCCATTGACTCTTCAGGGCAGGAAGAAAACAGCAATTGTATCAGTCAGTTTGGTGTATTATTTCAAAACACAGAAATTAATTTTGTGTCAGGTTATGATTCTAATTGAAGTGTTAAAGACTTCGAGAGTCAAAAGTTGCATTTAATCTCTCAGCAGTTCTTAAGTGAGTATTCAACAGATATCGCTCTAAATAATTGGCATTGCTAATGAGAAGAGTTAAATCAGCTTCTTTCTGTACGCCATTGGAGTGTAGAATTAGGAAACTGGGAATGTGAAACGTTTCCCAGGAGAGTGAATATGCAAGGTGCAAGTTTTCTCGTAGACCTCACTTACACCAAGTAGAGCAGAAATGTAAGTTTGGAGCATTTTGTGGGGAGGAGCAGGTATGGCGCGAAGGCCCAGATCTGGGATTTCAGAGCACATGACACCTCCAACTCCCCATCCCGCTGTTTCCTTATCTGACACATGAAGGTGCTGGAGAAGATCTAAGGCCCATTCTGATGCTAAGAGTGTATGGTTTCTATTTCTCTGATTTTTATCATCTTCTATTTAAATCTGTGTGGTAGATAGCTGTCCTCAGTCATGCCCCAACATAACTGTAATAATCCTCCCCAAAAGTAAATGTATCACGTAGCTATTGCGGTTAGCTCAGCATTGAGTTGGTGGGATTCATCCACGTCGTTCGTATCGCTAGTTTGTTCATTGTTACTGCTGTGTAGTAATTCATTGTGTGAATATATTAATACTATACTTTCCCCATTTTACTGTCAGTGGAAATTTGCATAGTTTCCAGACTTTGGCTATTGCAAAGAGCCAGCAACTTGTGGTCTTGTTTTCTGGCATGCCTGTGCATAGGAATTTAAAACTAACTTTCTTCTTTTCGTCCAGATACAGCTACAGCAGATCCCATTCTTTGCCAAGTTTAGTAGACTTTGTGATGAGTGTTCTCCCTTTAAGGAGGGCATTCCACGGGGTTTGAAGCATTGTTACACAGATACAAGAAATTATCCTTAGGTTTATCGCTATCAGTGACTAAGGCGTCTGTCTTATAGGGAAAACACACATCTGGTTTTTGGGTTTTAATTTTATCTTCATTTTAAGTGCCCTTTATTGATGACGGTTTTGTTATGCAAACTTTTTTTTTTTTTTTTGGGACATGTGTTTTTATACCAACTGCACTTGCTGACATGTCCCTGTGTACAGTGGCTCGCTGAAACCCAAGCCTCGCTGTTGATAAAACTCCCCATTCAGCAAGATCCTGGGTGGGGAAGGGCAGCTCCAACATGATGTGGCCATGACTACGAGAGAGCTAATCAGGTGTGTCAGTGAATCCCCGAAACTGAAGATACTTGATGGCAAGACTATACCTTGTGGATCATCCATCCAATCCAACCATCTTTTTACACATGGAGATGTGGGTTTAGAGAGGTCAAGTGACTTCTCCAAGTTGAGCCCATGTCTTTTTCTGCCATGTGTTTTGCAGCTTGTCTGACATTATTATTTATTGATTGAGGGTAAGGCAGTATGGAGAGAGGACTTGCTGTACTTACAACTTATTAATAGTTTTTGGCAATGGGAGCTTTTAAATTAGGTCCAGAGTAACATGTGAATTTCTGTCTTCTTTTTTTGCAAATGACACACAGCATCTTTTCCTCCTTAGTTTATGTTCTCAGTGCTTTTATGTGGGTTGCAGGTTTATTTTGGTCCTAATGACATTATGCTGACATCTAGTTAGGAGTTTGCTGCTCTGCCTAAAGAATGCTAAATGTCACTCGATTTGTTTTGACTACAAATAAGACAAAATTTGTCAGATGAGGGAACACATTCACTCTATGGTGTTGGTAGTGACCTGTAATTATCTCGAGTCTTTTGATTTCGACTTTGGGTGCATGCTTGCTTCCAGACGGCTGCTGCAGCCTCAATTTCCCCCCACCTCCCTCCTGTATCTTTCCTTCCCGTGGCTGAAGGCCTGGTGTCCTTCTGCCTTTGGTACCGCCAGTCTCTGCCCACACAGCTTAATTGGACAGAAGCTCTGGGAGGCAGGTGATCAATCAGACCACTACTCATTTGCCCGATGCTGTGCAGTCATTCTTAGTAGCTGTGCCTCACATCATTTCGATAGCAGTAAAGTTTTTTTTTTTTTTGAGCTGTTTGTATAAGATTTCAGGTAGGAGGTGAGGTAAATAATTGCATGAGAAAGAGGCAAGAATTATGTTTAGATAAACTTGGCCCTGACTTTTATTGCAAGGGTGTAGGCTGGACAGAGAGGAGGGAGACATGGGTTTCATTTGGACCATGCCATGGTGGTAGTGCCCTGACTGTGATGCTGTAGACTGGGAGATTCTGCTGACGTGCCTCCTGCTCAGTCACCACGTGGGCCCCTCCTCACTGTTGTGATTTCACTGAGGACCAGTGACTGTGGATGAATGAGCTGATAAGCCTTCAGTGGAGGGTGGATATTCTGAAGCCCAGGACAGCGAGAGGTTGCTGCGGATGCAGACATCACGGAGTCCTCCCACCCCTCCTCCCACCTTGTGCCTTTGCAGGGCCTGCTTTCTGCGCCGGTGCCTTTCCTCATGGAGCCTGTCTGTCTGTCTGTCCAGCCTGACTGCTCCTTAGGCTCACCTGCCTCCCTTTGTCCTCTTCCTTTTTCTGCATACCCTGATCTGCTGTTAATAGAAAACTGCAGTAAAGGTTGAGGTATTTGTTCTGTTTGGAATAAAATTGGATGTTTCTTTCTTTCTTTCTTTCTTTTTTTTTTCAGAGATGACTGAAAGTGTTATAGGAACAAATATAAAGACATCCTAAGCAAAATTGTTTCTGCTTTTGTTTTTAAATTTGCTGGGTGCTCTGGTTGTCTACCCCCACCTCCTTTTGTTGAGCAGTGGAGAAAAATGAGGTGGTGACTGCTGTTTTATAATGAATCTGAGTAATTATTCCCCCCAGACCCCCAAAATTTTAATTTTGTGCCTTTTTTAAAGCAGAAAATAATGTTGTCTCGGAGATTGAGGATCTACCTATGACTTGTATTTTTAAAACTCAAACACACTGCTAAGGTTCTAAGAGAATTGGAGCTTGGTGGCTTACCATACTGCTCACTCAGGGAAACAAACTTACATGTTAACTCTTCTAAGGAACATATTGATTTGATGATACAAAAATTTACCAGACCTGTTGGGCAAATCTGTCTGTCTGCCCTTTCCTTTCCTTTTTTTCCTTTTCCTTTTCCCTCCCCTCCCCTCCCTTCCCTTCCCCTCCTGTCCTCTCCTCTCCTATCCTCTCTTCTCTTCTTTTCTTTATAATTAGGAGAGACTCTACAGCCTTGCTCTAGCTATACTACTTACTTAAATATCCCTGTCCATCTTACTCGAACTATTGAAGCCTCAGTTTTCTCATCTGAAAAATGGGAGATTGCTATGTGGAATGAGAGTGTATACAAAGCACTTACATGGGACCTAGCATACAATGAACACGCATTAAATGTTGGCTGACAGCATTCCTTTTTAGTTATTTGTGTCCGAGGCAGGATGGACACAGGGCTTGGAATGGTAGGAGGAGCATAGCTTTTGAAGACAGACTTGGGTTCAGATTTTGGTCATTGGCATGTTTGGTAGATTTTAAACTTGTCTGAGCCTCAGGTTCTTCGACTGAAAATTAAATTCCTATCTGCCTTATCAGAATGTTTTGACAACTAAATGGGATAATGTATGCAAAAGTATGGTGTACAGTAGAGAGTCAGTAACTGTGTTAGCATTGCTCCTTTTTTTTTAGTGTGGGACAGGAGTGTAATGCTAAAAGAATAGATAATAATATTTAAGATTCATTGAGTACTTACATGTGCCACACACAGTTACAAGCATGGTAAGAAATATTAAATTGTTTAAACTTCACAATAACTCTAAGAGGTAATTATTACTATTACTCCCATTTTACAGATGAAGAAACTGAGACACTAAGTGGTTAAGCACCTTGGCCAAGGTCATAGGGCTGTAAGGGGCAGAGTTGGATGAATTCGGGTCTGTGAGTGGAGCCCACGGTTATTGACCACAGAGCTGAAGCTTTTAAATCAAACCCTTTCTTCCTGACTCTGCTTCTTATATAAAAGGTAGACATTACGCCAACAGTCAGAGCTGGCTGGCTCAGCTGGGTTGGGGGTGGTTAAGTATCTCTCACTTAAATTGGTAAATATCTCATAAATATTAATGGGAACCAAGTCAAGTCTTGGCCTGGGCCATGTTGATTTTTCTGTTAGTGTTCACACCTTTATTTTAAGCTATGTCCCTGGTGGCTCATAAATGAGACACCGAGGGAATTTGCTTCCTGTGCCTTTTCAATTGAAATTATTAGCCGGAGATGATGATAGCATATTAAATAGGCTTAACCTTGGAAGTTCTGCCTCTTTGCAAAACAGAACTGTGAATTGAAGACTCCAGTGTTCTCGTGTCTTCATAGGCTGATGCAGGGTACGCCAGCTGCTAGAAGTGGGCCAGAAAGCAAAAGTGATGGTTAAAGGAAAGTGGTGGGTCTCATCAGTGGTGCAGAAGGAGGAGTATAATTTGTAGCAGCTAATTTCTGTTTGGTGGTTGAAGACTGTAAAATTGGCTACACAATTCTCAGCGAAGCACATTCTCTAGAAGAGTGTGTGTTATATGCATGTAAAACTGAAGTTGCATTTCTGGGAAACCATTCCTCAAGAATTTTCGAAAGTCTTTTCGTTAGTGTCTAAAAAAAAAAGTTGGAGCCAAGAGCTGCAGAACGTATGCCATCTTCCTTTGGGGTTCTGAAATCTTTGTCGTTAGAGTTGTGTGCCTTCCAAAGATGTGTTCATTAATTGTTCCCTCTGAAGGGAAATGGCACGTGTCCATCTCCCTGCGGCTTGGAAGAACCTGAAATTTACTACCCCTTAAGTTTGTTGAAGGTACAGAGCTGAGTAATACTTACCTGTGTGTGTACAGTGTGTGTGTATGCACAGGCACACAAACTTCCTTTAAGGGGCTAAAAAATATAATTCTCAAGGCTTCTATCTTTAGTGCACGGGGAATACAGAATTATGAATAGGTTTTGTCATTTCTACCTTTCTGCTGGCAGTGGGACGCTAAGTCTCCCTCTTCTTCCTTCTTTGAAACAGGAAACATAGCCACAGCATAGAGACCAGCAAGGTGGTTGGAAGATGACCATATATATTGCGAAGTGGGAAAAGGAGCACCAAATTGCTGATTTAGGAGATTCAGTACTATCCAATTAATAGTTTTTTTTTTAAGTGTATAGCTAGCTGTTTTGGAAGTTCTTTCTCCAGAGGGAGATTGAATGACATAAAAAGTAATCTCTTTGGTGGCTGTCTTTTCACTCTTACTCGGTTGTTTTGTTAGGGACTTTTTAATTTTTATGGACTTGTTAAATTTTTGAAAGTGCTGTGTTTCATTCCTCACATACTTTGTCCTTGCCAGGGAGAACAGTTAAAGGCCCACTGACTTGGATGGAGGGAAGGAGAGAGTATTCCATTTGAAGCCTTCACCTTTTTTTTCCCCCCTTACACTGTCATTGCTTTGTCTCTCACACAGATTGACAGGGAAGTGTGTCTGGTCCTTTGACTTCTGGGCCAAAGGGGCTTAAACTGCAAACCTGAAGCTTGAAGGGAAAGATGATGATAGGAATAGTTTTTTGGCGAATCGTGGATTACATCCCACCCTTTTCTTTCTCCCCTGCGGCTGGTCTGTGCAGAGGTTTTGAGGAAAGCAAAGAAAGGCTGATGCGGAAGCCCTGGGGTCGGTTTAGGGCTGCTCAGCTCTTTGACATGTGATGGGACCTTCATGGATCAAAGAAAGCAGGGCACGTCAGGGGCTGAAATGACCTGTCTTCTATTTTAGAGGGAAGATATCAAGAAATAAAAGAGGGAATCTATGTCAGTAAATCCTGTAAAAATTTTTTTATTCTGGGTTTGACAAACTGTACGGTTGGTTGGTTTCTACACTGCATCAACGGTTTGGCTTCTGAATACAGTTGTAGGCTGTGGCGGTCCATTTGTTAAATTCTCGTGAATGAAATATAGGTCCTCTTGCCAAGGCCTTCACAACCGCTGTTGGGTAGACCTGTGCTGGATCGTGGCAGCGGGCCAAGTAACATCTTGCATACCCTGTGGGCTTTCTGAATTTAACTGTTTCTGATGAATTTGGAGGTTAAGACCTTGTCATAGGAGTTGCTTTTCAGCAGAGGTGGGTATTTCCCTGTCTTGTTTTGTTTTGTTTTTGTTTTATTTTTGTTGTTGTTGTTTTTTTAAGGGGCAAGCTAACCTCCGAGGCTTTCAGAGAATGGTTTTCTGTTTGGCAGGTTGCTTGCTGGTTTATTCTGCCTTTTTTTGTTGTATTTTTCTTCCCTTGCAACTGACATTTTGAGGACAGAATGACTCCCAGGCGTCAATTTCAGAGTTCAAAAGCCAGGGAAGAAAATTGCATCTTCTTCCTCTGATGTGCAATTAACTTTGACTTGGAGAGATTCACTCCCCAGCTGGGATGTGAGAGAATGTTACAGAGGATTTGGAAGCTGCTAACAAAATGAATGGTCTGCCCTGAGCTTGCTTCCACACACACATTCCCCCTCCCAGCCCCCAAAATTCCATGGATCCCAGGCCTGGATAAGCCCTCAAAGGTTATCTATAGTTTAGATGCTAATTCTTGTCTGCTTTAAATATGCCAACTGTTTCTCAGAACCAGAAGTTTATAATAAAGTGCATCATGGTGCAGCTATTTCAACAGAGCCCTGAAGCTAGCAGCAAGGGGAGATAAATTCCAGGGAGAATGTACTTAACTGGGCAATGATATTGGGGGAGATCAAGTTTCTGGCTGACATGTGATTTAACATCCTCAATGAGGTATGGGCGTGGTGGCGGTATCCTGCACTTCCCTAACCATAAAGCCCTGGAATAAACACCTTCCACAAATCTGCCCCCCTCACTCCATCCTGCTGCCTGATTCACAAGAGAAGAGGTCAGAGGGCTTTAAATCCACATTGGTGAATAGCTGCATGACCTTAGGCAAGCTGTGGGCCACTTTATTAGCAGCCAGCATCTTTAGAGCTGAGCACTATGCTAAGTATATTACCTGCACTTTCATATTTAATCCTCACAAGAACCCTATGAGGTTCAAAGTTGATCTCCTTTTTATGGATAAGTGAGCTTAAGAGTAGGTTGTAGCGTTGGGATTCACCAACGTATGAAGTGTGTATGCCTCCTAAGCTGCTGATGAAATGAATGGTCTGCCCAAAGCCATGTTGTAAATTTGCAATATATGATAATTCTGAACTCGTTTCCCATTAATAGTACAGTTTTTTCCAGTCTGAGCAAGAGCGAGACTCCATATCTATGAAAAAATTAGAAAAATTAGCTAGGCGTGGTGGCATGTGTCTGTAGTCCCAGGTTCTGGGGAGGCTAAGGCAGGAGGATTGCTTGAGTCCAGGAGTTTGAAGTTGCAGTGAGCTGTGATGCTGCCACTGTACTCTATCTAGGGTGACAGAGCAAGACCCTGTCTCAAGAAAAAAAATATATAGCTTTTTATATATGTATGTATATATAAGGAAAAAAAAATTGGCTGAATCTCAAAGGGAAAAGTTGACAAATCTGTTGGCATGGTGGGAGAATTTAACATGCCTTTTCCAGTAATTGATACATCAAATGAGCAAAAGATAGAGATATAGAATAACTGGCTTGATCTAGTGCACATGCATAGAACCACAGCTCCCATAACTTGGGGAGTGCATATTCTTAAGCACACATCGAACATTTATGAAAAGTGATAAGTGTACACCTCAATAATTTTAAAGAGTCATTGTCATGTGGGCCACTTAAAAAAATCAAAACCGATTAAGTTAGAAGTTAAAAGGCAAATAAATTGTACAGTGCTATACGAGTGTGAGGTGTTCCTTAATTCCTCTCCCATACTGAGCATACGGACCCTAGCTGGAAAGAAGTCAGTCTTGGGGAGCTGACCCGGAAGCAGAGCAGTCTGAGCAAAGCCACCACCCCAGGGTCACTAGGATTAGATGCTGCTCCTGTTTCCTTCCGAGGGTCCCTGGTTGGAAGATGGTTTGACGTGGGAACCTCTCTCTCCTTCCCAGTTAGGCATTTTGTAGACATAAATTTCAGCTCTTCTACTCTCTTAGGAGGAAAAGCCCTGAAAGCCACCTGGGACTCTTTGTGCATGGGAATTCTGGGCTATTCCAGCATTCCTGTGCCCTGATAACGTAGCCTCTTTCAATGCTGGGAAATAAAAGTGTCTTATTGCACCATAAATTAAAATCATTGGCTTTCACAGAGCTGTGAATAGGAGGAGCTTTGTAAGGGGCAGATTTTGTACTCCGAGTTTTTCTGTTAATGTGACAATTACCATTCTTGGGGGGTCTTGCGTGTGTGTGCTCATGTGTTTGGGAAGCAGTTTTGGCGTGGTCCCGCCTCGTCAGTGGTACTGAGGCAGCGTGATATAGAGGGAGACCCCGGCTTGGAAGCAAGGGAGACTGTGTCTCCTGGGACAGAAGCCAGTTGTTTCTCCTCCCTGAGCCTTAGATGGGACTTCAGATCCCTACCTTGAAGTAGCCTTAAAAGGAACAGATGAAACCACGTCTTTTTTTTGTTTGTTTGTTTTTGTTTTTGAGACAGAATCCTCGCTTTGTTGCCCCGGCTAGAGTGAGTGCCGTGGCGTCAGCCTAGCTCACAGCAACCTCAGACTGCTGGGCTCAAGGGATCCTTCTGCCTCAGCCTCCCGAGTAGCTGGGACTACAGGCATGAGCCACCATGCCCGGCTAATTTTTTCTATATATATCTTAAGTTGGCCAATTAATTTCTTTCTATTTATAGTAGAGACGAGGTGTCGCTCTTGCTCAGGCTGGTTTCGAACTCCTGACCTTGAGTGATCCACCCACCTCGGCCTCCCAGAGTGCTAGGATTACAGGCGTGAGCCACCGCGCCCCGGCCAGAAACCACGTATTTTAAAGAGTGATGTGCTTGGCATGTATAAGTGTCAGTACATGATACCTATTGAGATTATCGTCACCTACAACTTCATTAATTTGGATTCATAGCTTTAGAATTCCGAATCAGTTTGGCTGTATTCATACATGCATTATATGCTTGCTTTTATTCATTCATTCTTACAGATGTTTGAGAAACTGCGGTAGGATGGGAAAGCTCACATTAGCATCCACTGCTGATAAGTTTCCCAAGCAAATGAACAGAGAAGAGCTTAGATTCAAAGGATTTTGAAGGTGGAAGGACTTTTTCTCCTCTCATTTTGCCCTTGAGGGGAAAAAAGGCCCACAAAATTAAAATGATTTGCCTTGAATCATAGTTAGTGAAGGACAAGAATAACATGGTGGTAGTCATCCTCACGGTCGTCGTGACAGCATCTATGTGCACGAATTCATTTCATAACATCCTTTTGAGAACACTGTTGCTAGTCCAAGTTTGCATGTAAGGAAACCGAAGTTTAGCAAATGTAAGGCACCTGTCCAAGGTCACTTGGCTCCCTCGCCGTTCCGTCTGGCTGCAGATCTTACTTATCTTCCTATCCAGAGCCCTGCGTGCACTGCCTCTTAGGTCTATTTAATCTGCTTATTAAAGTTAATTTGCTAAAGCCATTCACGTGTCCTCAGACAAGGTGTCATCTTTATGTATCATCCACAAAATGAGGATGATACATAAAATATTCACAGCTCTCCCTGAAATGTATATCAGTCTCTTCGAGATGATTTAAAACCAGCATGGGATTGACTTGTGCATACAGATTTATGCAACTTGTTTCTGCTAGAACTTATTGAGTACGTTCCCCTGTTTGCTTCTGAAATGCGGTCATTCATTAGGCCCCTGGGGACCTCCCCATCTGCCTCCCCCAGTCATATTTTCTCAGGCCATTGGCAGAACTGTTCTTGAGGTTAGTACAATGCCTTTTCGGTGGCAATGTTAGAATTTAGTTTGATCTTTTAGAAATTGGCCACAACTTACTGCGGTCACCCTTTTCTTGCCAATTTTGTTTCGCCCACATTATTCTTTGTATTACCCCGTCAGTTACAGGGTACCGGATACCTTGCAGAAAATAGGACATTTCCTTAGACTTTTGGGCCATTTTGTCTGGAAGGACCCTTAGGGATCAGGAGATTTGGTCCCGGAAAGGTGATGTCCCCACATGGGCTGTTGCTTAGCAACACAGGTGAGGCCAGCCAGATGCTGCTCTCATCCCCCACATCCACACCACACCCCTGCCCCTGGTTCAGGCCTGCCTGGTCAGCATGCCTCCTCGCACCCCGCTGAGGGATTCTGGTGGTCTTCGGTCAGAACTCTTGGCAGGGTGGTGTTGGATCCATACCTGCTGCCAGGGGGAACTGCAGCAAGAGAAGCTGAAAGAGGAGTCGAATACAGCCTTTAGTCTTGCATTGGTGGTGGAGGTGGGGCAGGAAGGGGTGGGTGGGAGTGGGCAGTGATGTGCTTGGTCATGTAAATTTTACATTTGGAGATTTTTCTTATGTAAGCCATGTACGCAGTGAACAAACCCAATAAGCAAAATATTTAAGGTAAAAATCATTATTTCTTTTCTTTCTAATGATGAAATCAGTGCTGCCTTTCCTCTAGAAGAAAACGTATGAGCACATGCAGCCATCATCCTCATGCGCTCCAACTAGATGGCAGGCATCCCGGGGCTTCGCCTCTGCATCTCCCCACAGTCCCCCGGGGACCCAGTGCAGCCAGTGCTAGGACCCAGCCTACACCCTGGTTGGGAGTGGCCTGGCCAGTCACAGTGATGTCAGGGGCCCTTCCCTCAGTGGGTCAAGAGTCCTCCTCCACTGGGAAGGATCCCTTGGAGATCTTAAGGGTGTTCCACTTCCAAACAGAAGCAAGAATTTGCAATTCCATGTCTTTATCAGCTTAAGAAGCGGGCCCAAAAGGATCTCGCCCAGACCCTGTCCCAGGTGATCTTTATTTCTGATTAGAAGTTTGAAAACGTTCTGTTTCTGTGTGAGAGATAATATAAGGGTTCCAGGTGCCAGTCCCTGTTCTCAGGGAGCTTATCTGTCCTCTGTGTGTACAGACAAGCCATGGATGACTGCAAAGCGAAGCCATAGTGTTCACAAAACTTAGATGTCTGTGTGGGTATTGTAGTATATATGCACATATACCAATCTGCAGTCTGTATTTAGAGTCTGTGTGTACACGTGTGTTTACAGTATACTTACATATACACATGTGTGCATGCCTATGCCATGTGAGCTTCCCTTTCATGCTTGGGAAGGCCTCCTCAGGGAAATTTTTGAGACACAGGCCCTTAGGGGTGGGGTGGATTGGATTTCGAAGTTGTAGGTGAGGAGCGCATACGATTTATAAGCCGGTGGAATAGGGGAAACTGTTAGATGTTTGGTGCCAGAATTTGGTGCCAGAATTCTATGGACTCCCCAGAGATCATTTTAAGTGATGATGATCATGAGTGAGGTTTGGCCTTCTGTGACATCTATGCTGGGTTCCATGTGGCTTCCCTTCTAGCGTTCTGCCTGGTTGAGCTGGGACCCATATCCTTGTATTGCTGGGGTTTTGCATAAAATTCCCAGTGCGTCTGCGTCAGGAAACCATTGGCCTGTATAGTGATGCCAAAGCAAGCCCTGTTTAATGAAAATCCCACTGGGCCTATCACCTGCTGTTGGGTGAGGTGTTTGAGTAGGGCAGGAGAGTCACTGGCCTCTCATATTGGTGACAGCCCCACATCTGTCATGGGGAAAATGACTTCAGAGCCTCAGGGAAATAGTGGTAAGTCATTTGCAAAGATGGGCAGATGCCTTAGGAGTTTATGGCAAACTTCCATCTCTTATGCCTGCAGCAAGATAGGCAGATTTTATTTTAATGTGGAAGGCATGGAAACTTAACGGCTGAATATAGTAGGGCTTTAACTTTCAATTTCGGGACTAGGCTTTTAGCTGGTGGGATTTACCCACTGCCAGCCTCTCTTTCTCAAGGGGAGAGATGCTTTTGTGATCACAAAAATACAAGATGATCACTACTGAAAGTACTATAAAAGCGGAAGAATAAAGAAGTTATTCTGAGACCTACAGCCATGGTTATCATTTTGATAGATTTCCTACTAGTCTTTTTCTCTGTGTGTTTTTATCAGTTTATAACTTTTCCAGATTGTAAAACTACACATGTGGAAAATATACAAAGTATTTTAAAAATCACTCAAATATATTACTTACATTGGAGATAACCACTATTAACATTTTAGTGCATTTCCTTGAATTTTTTTAATAGAGGGATATGTGTACATATATATTTTTCAATTTGATAAAATTAGGTTATTTTTATGTCATTTATATTGTGTTCATCTTTATATTTTCATTTTTCATGTTGAGAATGCTTATGTTACTGAAGCTGAAATGTAATTTAAATTGGTACTTAATTTGTTAAATGGATATATCAAAATTTCCGTAACCATTCCTTATATTAGTCAGGGTAGGAAATATCCTGATGTGATGGCAGCTTCCAAGGACACTATCCTCGAAGTCACGAACAGATAGGCTCATAGACCAAATTAAGATGATTGGACCGTTCAGTTTATTAAGTGGATTTAAGTACACAGTGAGAAACAAAAGGAAGGAGATGGGGTAGGTTAACACACGTCTGTCAGGGCAGGTGGACCACACTGCTTATATTCCAGCTTGGGCAATATTCATATCCTGTCTGTCTGTCCACCACACACCCTTCCCTACCGATGGTAAGGTCATGAGGACCAGATCTGAGAGTGAGCCAGGGCACTCGGGAGCCCACACATGCCTGCCCCGTTCGAGACACACAGGGACACATGTCTGGCCACAGGTGTAGCCCATCAGCAGCTCCTCTTGAGGGCCCAGAGCTTTGCTAGGCTTGTCTCGGGCAGACAGTTTGGGCCAGAGTGTGGGTATCAGCAGTGGGTGGCCGATTTTGGATATTGATGAATAGCGAGTCATCACTTGGTTCTTGTGTCCCTCCTTACCTGTGATCAGACACATGCTCTCCTTCCTCTATCTGCTGCTGCCCTGTCCCACAAGCCACATGCCTGTCTACTTTCCGTACTTCACACATCTCGGGGGTTTTATTCGTCCCGGCTGGTTGTGTTTTCCTGTTCTCTACAGCGGAACGGAGCATTCTGAATGCACACATTTCACTGGTTGTTTTCAACTTTTCCCTAATATAGGTAATGCTTTGATGGACACCTTTGTACATAAAGCTTTTGCAGTAATTCAGATTGATTTACCAGAAGTGGAATTACTGGGGCTGCAGTAACATTTTTAAGGCTTTTATCGTGTATCGTAAAATCACTATTGAAGAGAGATGGGGAGAACTCTTACTGCAGTGTAAGTAGTCGGGTAGTTGGTCTCTCCTGCCCTGTCCTGTCTCCAGTGCCTGCCTCCCCTGCTTCTCTTGTTTTTCCCGTATTTTAATGAGGCATGTTTTTTTTGTTTTTTTTGTTTTTTTTTTTAAGAGGAGGATGTGGATACAAGAGGGCAGATAAGTGGGGAAAGTAATTATTCCTACTACCTGTGTTTCTCAGGCACCAGTTTCCTTCCTCACAGGGAACTTTCTTTTTTATGTGTGTATTTTTAAGCACAGGAGATACATGCCATGTTTACTTTTCAGTATTTTGATCTGTCTATTGGAGAACTTTGCACATAAGTAAATAAACGACTTCTGGTTTGGGAGCTTTTCGAATGGTTACTCGGTGTTCTGTCGCGTGATGCATTGTGACTTACTTGCCAATTCCCTATTGGTGGGCATTTTTTGGTCTCTGGTATTTTGTTGTTCTTAATGAATATCTACAAACAAATAACATTTTGCATATATGTGAATTTATCAGATACATTCCTAAAAGAATTGTTGGGTCAAAGGAATATAAATTTTAAAATTGACAGGCACTAATTTCTCTTCTGGGACAAAAGATGTAAGAGACGTCCTGTTTCCCACTCCTGTACCTACACTGTTATACTTCTTGATCTTTGTCGTTTCTGAGAGATGAAAAATAGTATCTTATGTAGTTTTATTTTGCATTTCTCTTATAAATGGATTTGAGCATCTTTTCATTTGCTTGTTGAAGAATTGTCTTTTCTAACAATTGTGTATAATTTTGTGCCTTTTTTCTGTTAGACCGTTGGTTTATTTCTTGTTGGAGCTCTTAATATAGTAAGAAAGTTTGTTTTGGTTATGAGTTATTTTTCCTAGTTTATCATTTGCCTTTGGACTTTGTTTATAGCATATATTGCCATTCAGATTTTTAGAAAATTAGATCCAGCAATCCCACTTCTGAATATTTACCCAAAAGATTTGAAATCAGTATGTCAAAGAGATGTCTGTACTGTCATGTTCATGGCAGCATTAGCCACACTAGCCAAGTTATAGAATCAACCTGAATGTCCATCAGCAGAGGAATGAGTAAAGAGAATGTGGTGATGAACATGCTAATTAGCTTGATTTAATTATTCCACATTATATGCATAAATCATAACATTACTTTGTACCCTATAAATATACACAGCTGTAGTTTGTCAATTTATAATTAAAAATAAAAATTGAAATTTGTTAAAAATTAGGTTTAGTTGATTTTTTTTTTTTTTGAGATAGAGTCTCATTTTATCACCAAGGCTAAAGTGCAGTGGCATCATCACAGCTTTTTATAACCTCAAACTCCTGGCCTCAAGCAATCCTGCTGTCTCAGCCTCTGGAGTAGCTGGGATTACAGGTGCACACCACCACGCCTGGCTAATTTTTTCTATTTTTAGTAGAGAAGGGGTCTTGCTCTTGCTCAGGCTGCTCTCTAACTCCTGGCCTCAAGAGATCCTCCCACCTCAACCTTCCAGAGTTCTAGGATTACAAGTGTGAGCTACTGCACCTGGACAATTTAGTTGAATTTAACCATCTTGTCTTACTTGGCTTCCAGTTTTTGTGTTATACTTGGGCCTTCCCTACTCAACTTGAAAACATGGGAGATTTTTATCTCCCTAACACTATAATGGATTTTATTTTCATCCCTGAATCATTGTCTCCAAGAGGGATGGGGCTCAGGAGTCTGTTTTTAGACAGAGCCATAGGTGAGTTTCCTGAAGCCAGTTTGTTGGGAACCCTGGCCTTAGAGTAAGTGTGGGTGTCCCCCACGTGACGAGTGACCCAGGTTAACAGCATGGGAAGAAGAATCTAAGCTACTTCAAATGTTGCTCACTGGTAATAATTTGAACTTCCTGGAAGCTAAATGAATGTTTATCAGGCCATCGGATTGTATTTGGTACCTGGACCCAGCCACCAGCCAGCTGCTCTCCAGAGCTTTTTATGACATGTTGCACGCTGTCCCTATTAGCAGCATCCTGTCCTGGGAAGTAGGACCCAGAACAGTCCCTGAAATACTCCTGCGAGAGAGACCAAATCTTTCTTTCTTAGAAAAACATTGCTCTTACTTCACATGGCAAAAAGTGATTTAGCAACAGAAACATACTTGTCTGTTTTCTGTGAATTTGCTGCCGTGGTCGAGTTGAAAGAGCCTCAGATGTGTGTTGTTGTTAGCCATGGTTGCGTATCTGCTGTGTGACCTTGGGCAAGGCACTGAACTTCCCTGATCAGTTCTTGCTCAGAAAAGTGGGTATTGCAATGCCTGACAGTTGTGAAGATTAAGTAATGAGTCTGATAATTCTCATGTAACTGTGTGCCTAGGTCAGGTGGCAGATGGACTCATATTTATGTGTGCAGGAATCACTGGGGAAGTTGTTAAACATGTGGATTCTTGGGCCGAGGAATGTGCATTTTCAGTGGTCCTCTTAAGTGATTCTCAAGCAGGTGGCCCGTGACCCACACTTTGAGAAACTGAAGTTAGTAGATAACTTAGGGAAGGCTGGCGAGCATGTATTCCTTTATGGCTACCCCAGCCTCTGACCCCCTCCCCCACAGTGATCCATTTGGATCCAGCTTACATTTAGTTGTAAAATCCTAGTTCAGGATTTTAGACAGTAAGAGCCATTATGGATACAGATATAGAGAGACATTAAGATGATTATCTCCTTTTTGTTCTGAAAGTGGTAGTAGTTTTCTTTCTACTTCATTGGGTACTTAGAGTTTTACCCCCTGTGGCTATAAAAAAAATGCCAGGAGGGTTTGAATTATGATGTTGTGTTTTTAGATAGCTTTATGGGTATTTACAGATGTTAGCACCAGGCCTATGAGCTTACCTGGCACTTTGCCAAAGGAGAGAACTTGATCTTGCTGTCCAGCAACCTGTGGGCAGCTGTTTAGAAAGGCCCCATTCGGCAGGCCCTGTGAATAGTAACAGTGAGTTTGTACTGTGACGTGCACCCCATTTCTTTTTCTTTTTCTTTTTCTTTTTCTTTTTCTTTTTCTTTTTCTTTTTCTTTTTCTTTTTCTTTTTCTTTTTCTTTTTCTTTTTCTTCTTCTTTTTCTTTTTCTTCTTCTTTTTCTTCTTCTTCTTCTTCTTCTTTTTCTTTTTCTTTCTTTTTTTCTTTTTCTTTTTCTTTTTCTTTCTTTTTTTTTTTTTTTTGACAGAGTCTTGCTCTGTCGCCCAGGCTAGAGTGCCGTGGCGTCAGCCTAGCTCACAGCAACCTCAAACTCCTGGGCTCAAACAATCTTCCTTCCTCGGCCTCCCAAGTAGCTGGGACTACAGGCATGTGTCACCATGCCTGGATAATTTTTTCTATTTTTAGTAGAGAATGGGATCTTGATCTTGCTCTTTTCAGGCGGGTCTCTAACTCTTGACCTCAAATGATCCTCCCGCCTCAGCCTCCCAGAATGCTAGGATTACAGGGGTGAGCCACCTCGCCTGGCCATCCACCCCATTTCTGTGGCTTCAGGGCTTAGGTGACTGGCTGCTATTTGCCTACGGTGTAACCCACAGACATTTGCTGATCATCTTGATGAGAGGTGGTCATTTGGCTCTGGGATAGTATTAACTCTAGTGCTTCCCAAATGTTAATGGGACATCAGTCACCAGGATTAAAATACAGATTCTCATTTAGCAGATCCAGGCAGGGACCTTGTTGTCCAGGGACCTCACTTTGAGCAGCAAGGGATTAGGAGTCAGACAGGTACACCTAGGTTTAAAGCCTGCCTTTGCCATTTCATGCTGTGCTACCTTGTGTGACTTTGTTTACTCAAGTTACCTTGCTTGAGGCTTTTTTCTTCTTTGTATGATACAGACAATATGATTGAATGAGATTTTATATATATATATATATATATATATATATATAAAGACAAATGTTAGCATTCTTCCAACTAGACAATAGTTTATAAGGTTAGGGATAAGTAGGGAACACTAACAATTAGCTCATCCCACCAAAATGTATCAAAGCAATACATTCTGAACAAATCAGGAGGCTTACTCATTGAATAGATTTTTGAAAGCACCAAAGGAGAGATTTCAGTATTACGTAATGCCTGTGATCAAGATGTTCTTCCTGGTAACGCATGTTGTTCATCCTGTCCTGAGACCTCTGAGAAATAGTTACCTATATAAAAACAATGTTGGCCAATATAATCTAGCCGTAGTGGTTTGGTCAGAGAGTAGAGGTTAGTGAGAATTAGATTTTCTGATTCCCAGGTTTCATAATTTGATAGGTAGAAGCTGACTTTTAATTACTTTTTTGATAACCTCTTTTTTTGGAAATAATAATTGTGATTTTGATGGAGGCCTGTAAGGGTATAGGAAAAAACAAATCCAGTTGTTCTTAATATTCTCTCACTCCACACAAAATACTTCTCCGACCTCTGGTCGCCAAAGTGTGTGGGGACGTCTACCCACCTGCCCGCTGAGCAGTCCTCCTGCGGACTCTCCAGCAGACGCAGCTGGGTGTCCTCTAATAGTTCGAGTTTCTTTAGGTCACTGGTCCTTCAGGAGCAGCACCGGCAACCTGGGGAGTTGTTGGAAATGCAGATTCTGGGGGCCCCGGTACCAGACCTCCCGAATCAGACGCTCCAGGGTGGGGTCTGTAATCTCTGTTATAACCAGCCCTCCCGGGGCTCTGATATTTAAGAACCCTGGCAGTGCTTTAAAAGTTGTCAGCAGGTTCTGAGACAATTTAGTATGTTATTAGTGAGTACCAAAATGTCTTTCATGTTTGGTTTATGGATCTTGAAACCAAATGGGAGTTGATAAGAAAAAAAAAAATTGTTTGGAAACTTGGGTAGATTTTAGTGAACCTCCCCGAGTGAGTGGAAGGTAGGGATAGATTGATTTTATTGTTTGGGAGCCATACTCCCATGGATGGGTGTTTTGAGCTCACTTTTGCTGGGGTTCTTCCTACCATTCCACAAGGAATTAGACATGGCTGCCCACTGGGTCACCTGGAGTGCTTTTAAAGCTACTGATGCTCAGAACCCCCCCAGATTCTGATTGATCTAGGGTGCAGCCCGTGCATCAGGATTTTTAAAAGCTCCCTAGGTGATTCTGGTATTCAGCCAAGATTGAGAATTATTGGATTAAATGAGTAGATCGCTTGATTTTTTTTCTCTGTGTATTTTTAATTTTAATACGATAACTTTTTGTGTGTGTATGAACAGTTCCAGTGAGTTTTGACAAATGCACAAGGTCTTGTAACCACCACCACCACACTCAAAATTCCTAGCATTCATTTTTCACAAACATACTTTGAGTTTTGCTCCTTAAAATGACAAACTGAAACATATAGCCTTCCTTTGATATTTATTATTACTGTTACTGTTATTGTTGTTATTACTGCCATTACTGTCTGAAATCCAGTACCTTAAAATAAGTGTAAATTTCAGAACTGTTCCCTAGCCCTTACTTGCCATGTGCTTGGGGACTCTGGTAATCTGTGGTTTGCAGTGTTGGCTGCACGGTGGAATCACCTGGGGAGCTTGCATGACTACTACTAATACCCAGGTCTTTGTCTTTATAAAGCTGCCCAGATATTGCCAACGGGCAGCCAGGCCGAGAACAGTTCTCTAGGATTCGCCCGTAAATTAGCTCCAGGTCAAAGGTCATGGTTTTTGCCAAGTCCCACTTCCCCTTTCTCTGCCATAGCTGCTTGTGATATTTGTATTTTCTTCTGGGGCACCAATTTGGGTGCATTTTTGAAAAGAAGGAATCCAAGAAAAGGACTTATTAGTGCATATTGATTATTGAGGATGTTTAAATACTGTGAATAAATTTTTGTATTTTTGCCGACCTGCGGTGTGGAATCCTGCCGATCTGCACAACACGTTTGTTTTGTCTTTCCTCTGCAGGTTATCTCAGCAGCACCGTAATAGTGCAGGTGGTAGTTGTGCCGTCTGTGCGGTGTGACGCTGTCGCAGTGATGTCCCAGCACGTGGGGCTCACTGGGCGAGCTGGAAGACAGGCTCTCTGCCTGGGCTTTGCGAAGTCAGTGGAATGCTTCCCTGGCTTAACTGTTTCTAAGAATAGATGCTGTAATTGTAGTTTTCTAACTTTTTAGAAATTTTTAGTAGACACATAGTTGTATATAGTTATGGGATACAGAGTGATATTTCAATGCGTATACATGTGTAATGGTCAAATCAGGGTAATTGGCATTTCTGTCACCTCAAACATTTATCATTTCTTTCTCTTGTGAACACTCAAAATTCTCGCTTCTAGCTGTTTGAGAATACAATAAATTCTAGTTAACCAGGTTCATTCACCCTACAGTGCTGTAGGACACCAGAGCTTAGTCTATAATTGTAAGGTTTTTGTTTGTAGAGACAGAATCTACCATGTTGCTCAGGCTGGTCTCAAACTCTTGGCCTTATGTAATCCTCCCACATCAGCTTCCCAAAGTGCTAGGATTACAGGCATGAGCCATTGCGCCCAGCTTATAATTGTAGTTTTTAAAAGGTGTTGTTTAAACAGGTGGTATTCAAGGAACACTTTCACCTAGGACTGAAAGCTCCTTGATATTCAGGGGTTGGGGTCTAATTTTTAGCAGTACTTAGTCCAGAATTGGAACCAGCTTACCTGGAGGTCTCAGCTTCTAGAAGGTGTGGTAATGCCATGCTTCATAGAAAGATTCTAAAATGCTGTGAAGACGATGATCTTGTTTGTTGCTTACAACAAACATATTTTATGGATGAGGAAACTGAGCTTCAAGGGAGGAAATGATTGACTTGCTGGATCCTCTGGATCTTACTTTTAGCACAGTCTTCAATTGTTCACCCAGTGGTAGGTTCATTTAAGAGGCTAGATGATGGATGAGAAGATTAAAGGATAATTTTAAGGGGGGATAGTCCTGCCAATGTCAGACCTGATTGATTGCCTTTTCCTCTACTCTGGGGAATTTTTGATCTAAAGAGCCCAATTCAGGCACCTAAACAAGGCACCTTTTGCTTTTCCTGGTATTAAGGAAGTTCACAAATGTCTGACCCAGTTCCTCTGTCACCATAGCACTCCTCCTCCTGGGCTCTACTAAGAGTGCCAGCCTTTTGCTTTTACCATTCTAATACCACTTCCATTCTTTTATCAAGAATTTAAGGACAGCTGGGTGCCTGTAATCCCAGCACTTTGGAAGGCTGAGGTAGGAGGATCGCTTGAGGCCAGGAGTTTGAGACTAGCCTGGGCAACATAGTGAGACCCCTGTCTCTGAAACAAAACAAAACAAAGTGGGAGCAGTGGCATGCTCCTTAGTCCCAGCTACTTAGAAGGCTGAGGTGGGAGGATCACTTGAACCCAGGAGTTCAGGGTTATAGTGAGCTATGATCATGCTTCTGTATTCCAGCCTGGTATGCAAAAGTGCAGGGCCCTGTCTCAAAAACAAAGAAACAAAAAAGAGTTTAAGAATGATGTAGTAATAGTCGTGGCCATTGGATATTAAGCACCTGTGAGCCCTAATTCTTATAGTGCTATAGCAAAGTGTTATCATCACTACTTTGCATTAGATATACCATAACTTACCCAAAAGGCCTCAGAGCTCAAAGTATTGGATTAGAACTTAGCTCTGTCAGATGAATAAATTATTTCCAAGTTGTACAGTGGAAAGGTCGTTTTGGGGACAGATAGAAGCAAATTTTGGAGTGTGAGCTTGAGGGACCCTTTCAAACATCCTTCCTCTTTGGTGTTAGATTTGGAGTGTTAGTTTGATTTCTGCATCTATAGGGTTCAACGTATACTTTCTAGGAGGCAAACAAGGTTAGTTCTACCTGTAAATTAGAATAGTAAATCCTTCTGTCTGACCTTTTTTATGTGAGGAAATATATACCTACTTGATAGACTCAGGCCATTTGTGAATCAATCAACCTAGGACTGTGGTTCTGAAAAATATTAATAGCTACAACTTCTAAGAACAAATGGAATGCTTTAAGAAAACCTGTGGGGAAATATATCCCCTTTGATTTACTCTGGAGAGAGGGCAAGTGTTTTATAACCTGCTGATTACCATAGTAAAACATCTTTGTTCTTCAAAGAAACATAAAATGACAATACAGTACGGTATCTTGACTTCTGGTGGGGGACTTGGGTGTTTCGGTTGTAATTTGCAAAGAGAGAATACCAGTGACATCTAAATTTTAGGGCCAGCTCCAAGCGGAAAACCAGAGCTGACCTGCAGGCAAAGACATGACTCTCTCTGCCCGTCCCCTCTCTGCACTTAACATTATAAGCAATTAGGGAGCTCATAAAATGAAATTCCAAGGCAGTGGTCATAGCATGAGGCATGCTTTGTTGGAAGCATTTTTGTTTTTATATGTGTGAGATGTTGGGAGTGGGAAAGGGTTGTCCTGTTAAATGATACCTGTGCTAAGATTGGGTGGTGGTTGGGATCGGTGTCTCGACCCACTGGGCTCTGAATAGTTCTCCTGGTGGTGACGGTGACATTTCTAACAGATCTATCACCGAGCGGGCCCGTGTCCAGAAAAGGACAGCGTCTCTGATTGGGGTGATAGTGCACCTTCAGCAGAAGGGAACGCTTGAGAGATTAGGGGTCTGCAGTCAGATTCAGACAAGGGCCTGACGGAAGATGTGATTAAAGTCAGCATGGCCGTGAAGGGTGCTGGCAGGGGCGTGCGGCTCGTCCATCAAAGGCCTGAGGCCTGGAATTAGTGGCATCTGCGTGACTGCAAGGAGGCAGTGCCAGCGTGTGGGGGGCGGGTAACCTGAGGGGCTCATTACCTCGGGTGAATCAGTGGGACAATAAGCATCCACCTGGCACGAAGCACTTGTTGGAGATTTTGAATGTTTAAGGAATGCTTCCTGCTATCTCTGTGGCCATCATCCACCTTTTCATTTGCTCATTGTATTCATGAAACATTAACTGAAGACCTATCATGTGCCAGGCCCTTTTTAGGCACTGGAGGTATAAAAATGAGTAAAAGCATATTTTAGCTTTACTAGACCTCCAGCTGCTTATGTGAGGTGGGAGGATGGCTTGAGCCCAGAAGTTCCAGTCTAGCTGGGCAACACAGCAAGACCCCATCTCTAAAAAAGAAATAAATAAAAAATGAAAAAGTAAAATTTTAAATATGAGTAAACGTCGTAGTTGTCAAGCAGTGCTCCATAAAATTGAGAGTGAGAGGCCTAAGAAGCAGTCACTGTGAAACAATTTGCTAGGTGTGCCCATGGAGAGATGTGCAAGGCATTATGTAAATACACAGCGTTCGTACCCAACAGGCCCTGGGATGGGAGGGTTATTACAGGAGGCTTTCTGAAGGGGGTAGGAAAGAAGTGTTAGCCCTAGCCTGGTGGTTTGAGGATTGCGGTGGGTGATGTTGAAGAAGGAAGACGTTCAGACAGAGGCCGGGAGCTGAGAAAACACTTGCAGAAGGCCAGGAGCTGGAGTTTGGAACTCCAAGGTGTCTGTTGTCGTTGGGGTTTTGGAAGTGGTGACTGACTTGAAAGATACATGAGTGCCAGGATGTGGCAGGCCTTTCCACCGGGGGCAGCAGTTTGGATTTGCTCCTGAAGGGGTGTAGGCAGGTAATTCACAGGGTCAGGACGCATGACCTAGGTAGAAAGACAAAATTAAAACACTCATGGGGAAAGTCACCAAGGAGTTCAGGGAGTAACACAGCCAAGATACGTCAGTATGTCCCCCGTGATTTATGGGGGCCGGTTGGGATCTGGGGATGTTGCCCTAATTATTTGGATGTCGCACCCCAACTCTGCTGTCTTGCCGATGTTCGCTGTGGTCACTGTTGACAACGTATCAGAAAGGTGGACTCTGTTCCTCCCCAGCTGAAGGGAGATTCATATGCTTTAGGGACCAGGCCATAAACTTGTGAAGTCAAAATTAAGAGGCTGATTAAAATTTTCGCCCAGGCTTGTTGACATGACTTACATCTGGGGCCGGGGCTGGTGGTGAGGGGCAGTGTTGAGAAGTGGAGGGGTGGGCCTAGATGAATCAGCAGTCACCCCGAGAAGATGATTTTTGTACCTGTGTTATGGGCATGAGTTTTCATTGAACTGTTCTCTCTCCTTTTGTGTATGTCTAAAATTTTCTGTAATAAAAAATGGGAAGATAATAGCTTTGTGGGGTTTTGTGAGGATTAAATGAGATCACACAAGTAACGACCATGTGTGGGACTGTTGCTGTCAGCCACTGGCCACTGTCTTGGCTGACATTCATTTTTCCTTCCCCACTCTGTTATTTCTTGCTTTTGACTTTCTTGGCCCTTTGTCCTGTTTCCGCTTTGGAATTTGCCCTGTGGATTTTGGACAATCTGGCTTTTCTGGTTTTAACCTTGGATCGTAGTCCTAAGGACATGCCTGTGGCTCTTCTCTGGCTCATTTGCCCGGGGAACCACCTCTACCAACTCCCCCGGTCCCATGGCCCACCCCAGGATCAGCTTCACCTGACTGAACCTTACATGCCCAGGTGCCGTGTGTGTGTGTGTGTGTGTGTGTGTGTGTGTGTTGGAGGGGATTGAGAGGAAGAGAGAATGGGCCAAAGAGCACAACTGGTAATAACCCCTTTATACAATGGACGTCTTCTTGAAGTGTTTTGTGACAATTAGATTTTCGTTGTGTCATGTTTTTATTTATAGTTGTGAGTAGTAAAGCCTGTGACTCTGTCGGCCTGTAGACATTATTATAGACATTTATTACCACTTTAAGGATGTTTGTTTCCAGTTTGGATTGAGCCTCAATTGTCAGAGCCTGCCAATCATTTTGGATGCGTACTTCTGGCTGCTCTGGCTGCTTTGCTATGTTGTGGATTATTTGGAAACAAATTCTTTAACACAGTAGATGAAAGATTACTTAAAGGAACCGTGTGGCAAATCCTTCCAGAAAAAGCAAAAAATATTTATTTAGGGCTTGTCAAGTGCCAGACATGGTGCTAGGTCCTTTCCTGTCCCTCGTTGGTCTGTAAGAGATCGTATCTCCATTTTCACTTTTTCAAGGTCACACGGTCTCCCCTTATCCTAAGGGGGATACGTTCCAGGACCCCTAGCGGATGCCCAAAACCGAGGACAGTTCCAAACCCAGTTGCCATCAGTCAGAACATGTTTCTGTTCATGTTTTCTACCTATGGATTAAATGTCTTTTCCATCTTAACTAAGTGCTTACGCACTGTGGCTGTAGCTTTTGCAGTCTGAGGTGCAACAGCAAAACCAGCATGAATTTCTTTTTCCTTGTTCACAATTTTGTGGATAAAAGGTTTGTTCTCACCATAGATCTTAGCGACCTCAGCATACGATATTTTTTTCTTTCCTTATTAAGCTGAGAACTTTCACTTTTCATTTAAAGGACACACTTGATGGCTTCTCTTTGGCATATCTGAACTGCCCAGAGCATCACTACTCTCGTGCTCTGGGCTGTCATGAAGTCAAATGAAGGTTGCTCGAACACAAGCCCTGTGATACCACGATGGTCGATCCGATAACCGAGCCCGCTACTAAGTGACTAACGGGCGTGTGGCATCTACAGCGTGGATCTGCCAAAGCGATGATTCACGTCCCAGGTGGGATGAAGGTGGACGGTGCAAGATGTCATCATGCTACTCAGAATGGTGTGCCGTTGAAAACTTATGAATTGTTTATTTCTGGAACTTTCCAATTTGAATTTTTGGATCACAGTTGACTGCAGGCAGCTGAAGCTGTGGATGAGGGGGGAAATGCTGCATGTACTAGGTCTTTTTGGGTGCAAGTGAAGGAAGACCTGGCCCAGAGTGATCTAAATAAGAAAATTTAGTGGTTTTCGTGACTGAGAGGCCCAGCCTTTTGGGTATGGTGTGATCCGAGATTTGAGTTGGTGTCAGGGATCTGGTCCTGTGTCCTAGGGCTGCCTTGGCTCTGCCTTTCTCTGTATGTGGGCCCCACCCTCAAGCTGTCGTCATTCAGGATAACAAAAACGGCCTTAGAAGTTTTAGTTCTTACGAATGAGCGAGCACCCATCAACCATGGAAGAGCCAGCAATGGTGAACCAGCATCACAAGCAGAAGTCTCAAAATTCACTAGGACTGGACGGGTTCAAGTCATGTGTTTGCCTTAAACCAGTCACTGGGGCTGGAGGAGCGGACTGCACTGCTTGGTTGACCTGGGATGTGTCCAGAAGCTGACGAGTGAAGTCAGTTTCAGAAGGACACATAGCAGGGACTGTTTGCTAGGTGCTGGGTAGGTATCCACAGATGTCCACTGCAGGGACAGGGCTAGGGCGTGAGTATGCTGCTCTCTGTCCAGTTCCAGAGCCTTTTAATCCAAACAATATCTCCTTTAAAGGAGGCTTTCCCTGCAGCAGTGTTTAATCCCTTCACTGTCGGTGCTGTTCCTCAGGAAGCCTTGGGTCTCAGTCATTTGCACATCAGCATCTAGTGATTGCCCACATCACATAATTGTTCAGAAACTTGATTTTCTCTGTATTTCTTCATAAGAGAAGTTACCTATCTTGCTATGTATATCTTTAGTATAGTCCAATTAATTCAGTATATATTTACTGAGTACCTACTATGCCAGGCTCTAGGTCAGGGGCTAGAGATACCATTATATTCAGTGTGGACATGGCCTCTGCCCTCGTGGGGCTTATTAACTAGTGGAAGAGACATGACTTAATTGAATGAAAGACAGATGTAAGATGGGGCTCTGATACGTGCCTGGCCCTGCGAAGGGCCTTGGGAAATAATTGTTGAATTAGTGAAGTAATTGCACATATACGCAGTTTTAAACTATGTTCAGTGCTACAACAGGGAGCTATGAGAGCGTCTACAGGGAGAACCATAATGAGTGAGACAAGAACCCAGGGTGGGGCCTTGGAGAACGTCCATGTTCAGGGCCTGGTGTGGAGGGCAGTGTCGCTCTTGAGGTCCCTTCTAGCCCTAACAGACTCTGATGTCCTTCTAGCCCCAAGAGTCTCAGAGTTAATGAGGGGTCCTGCTCTCTCAGAAAGTCATAAGAGAAGTTGCCTATCTTGCTTTGTATGTCTTTTGTGTTCTTAGAGTTGGTTAATCTCCATTTGAACCCACTCATTATGTTAATCAGATTTCAAGTTCCTTAAAAATGATGTTTCTTTTAAAAATACTGTGGAAGGTTCTTCCCTGTAAACAGGTGAGTATCTGGTAGACCAAGACCAGCTCAGGGCCTCTTCCCTGGTGCCCCACTCTCTCCCCAAGCTTGTGGCACTTCTTCCTCTGGACTCCCTAGCACCTGTGGTCTCTGTGTTTCGCAGTCTGTCTGTGTCCTCGGCCATCTTTCCATGGGTCTTTTCTGAAAGATTCTAAGCAATGATGACTGGAACGGAAGGCATGGGGGTTGTTCCTGGATTCCTAGAATGCTCGTCATCACAGACACCTGGAAGAAAAACCTGCACAGCGTGGACAAGGAAGAATCGTGTTTTCCTGAAAAGAACAGACACGAATTCCATAGCCTTGCAAAGGTTCTAAGTTCAGATGTGCTTTGGAACATTTTTCATTTCCTGGAGCACCCATTCCTAGCTTATCTGCCACGGGGCCATTCTATATTTTCTCTTCTCTCCCTCTACCTGCGGGTCATCTTCCCTTTTTAGAGAAAAACTTTTTAGCAGCAAGTTAGAATAGAAAAACTTATTAAAAAAAAAAATCACAAGCCTGAAATTTCCATGGCAAGTTGCAATGGAAGTAAGAAACGGTGTCAGGGTGAGTTAGCTTTTTTCTGGTTTTCCTTGTTTCTTATCAGTGCTAGTGGCAAAAGGTGATTGCCCTGGACCTGTGCTAATACCCTGGAGATTTGAGGATGACCTCAGGGGTGGTTTACTATGTGTGTTTTGATCTTTCTTTCATTGACTTGGGTGAATAGGAAACAGTAGATTTCTTTGCTCTTTCTTTCATAAATTTCTTGTAATGATGATTAAGGTACTGAAACAAGGTCCACATTTTTCTGTGGAAGAGGACAGAAGGCAAGAGCAAAAGGGAGGGGAAAAGGTAGATCAAACAGGGTAGGAAACATTTCTAGTGAGGCAACATCTTTCTAACCTTGCATTTGTGTGGCGTCGCTTACCCAACTCTGTGTGTGTGTGTGTCTTGTGTTCTTTCCTGAGTTTCGTGGCAGGGTTCCAGGCATAGCAGAGCTGCAAATCTTTTGCAAATTTGCATATCCCTTTTATGCTCAAGCAAATCAATAATGAACAATTGTTCCCTGTTGTTGGACAGAGGCCCGAAATCCATATCGTTCTGTGTGCACTGGCGAAACTTCATCATCTCAGAACCCTTATGTGCAAGCCTGCCCTAGCTGAGGTGTAGTGACATGGCCTTGTTCTGACAGGGCACTCGATAAATATTTGTTGAATGGATACCCACAATACCAACCTGAAGCTGGGGCAGTTTGTGTCCTAGTTTGTCCTTTCTTTTAGTGTGCTTTGGAAAGAACACCAGGGAAGAACTTGGCTATGTCTGTGCATCCCGGCTCTGTGGATTCTGTTTCCTTTCTATACTCAGCTGTTTCTATGAAGTAGTAGAGCCAGACAGGCAGGACATAAGGTGGGCCTGGAATATTCTGTAAGACTGGAAAGTTGATGACGTGGTAACAGCTGTTTCTGCTTCTTGGGGCAAGAGCAGGTCCTTTGCTTTGACACGGTGGCAGAGAGTGTGGGGAGGGAGGTGGATACTGATTTCAGTCTTCACTTCCTCTGAAGGGGGGCTCTTTCCCGACCTGTTGGTGACAAAAGAAGTTGCTGCAAACCACTCAGCTTTATTGAAATAGATTTTTGCTTGGGGTTCTCCTTTTTAAGAGGACACCAGACAGGCGAGCTGGGGTGTGGCTGATCTGCCTCTGTGTGGGGTTCCTGGAATGGATTGGAAAACGTGAATGGAGATCTTGTGGTTGGTTGGTTTGCTTTTTCTCTGACTAAACAGCAGCTGTTTGGATCCAGCCCTCTGATTTTGCCATGTTAATTTTGTGTTTCATTTCTTGCCTCACAGTTGTGAACTACTAAGACGTTTTTGAAAGGAGAAGCAGAAAGGGAGGTGGTTCTTGATTGGCTTCTCAGGTGACAGTCTTCTTAGCATCATTCTCAGTACAAAGGTTTGTTCTTTCCAGTGACAAGGACAGGATAGAGGGTCCCTCTTAGCGTTGAGCCAGTGAGAGTCTGAGGTGCACGTGAAGCTGTCTTGGCATGATGGCCAGTAGGGGTGGAAAGGCAAAACCAGTTGGATCACTGGCCACAGTCTTGCAGAGCAGGGGGAGCTCTGAGAACCATCTCTAGCAGCCAGACAGCTAACAATGAAGCCCAGCTTTGAGAGCATTTATGGACTAGAGCAGTGAGGAGAAGTAACCTCATAGCAATGCGATACGCGGAGGCCGTGAGAAGGCATGCCACATTTCGGTTGCCAGGCCCTTGATCTGTAATGCTGCCGTTTGTTTACAAGCCCGTGCAGAATGTCTGTGGCCCTCTTCAGAACCTATTTAGGAGCCAGGAAAAAGGACAGCGTTAATCAGGGAATAAAGAGTGTAAGGAAGCAGCACTGAAAGACTGAATCTGGACACTTAGCAAAGAAACTACTGTTCCTTATGAGGGGAGGATTAACCGTTAATAAGCTCTCAATCATTATAGATACATATGTATTTGTAAGGTATTGCTTTGTTCTCTAGGTCAAACATAGTGGTGTTTTAAATTTTGTCAGGTAGCCATTTCATTCCTCTGATGTGTTGAAAAACATGTTCACAGGCTGTTAATATAGACCCTAACAGGGACCTCAAAATCCTTGTGCAGGGAAGAGCCTTGTCATGCCACACACAAAAGGATTACACCTTGAGTGGCCAGGATGATATCAATCCTTTGGCTTCACTGACGTCCTTGCTGCCTGTGTGTGAACACACATACACACTCCCACACTCTTGTCGTTGTCAGTGGAAATGGTACTGGGTCCTGATGGGACTTCTCAGTGTCCTCATTATCTCCTGACCATCTCGGTGATGGGCATAGATCCCAACCTCTGTGTATTTCATGTCCCTCATTTAAATCTCATAGACATACCCCCAGAGTGCTCCAGAGGAACCTGGAACTACGAGTATGGAAGGGGACATGACAGGCTTTGAAGGTGGTTGGAACTTACTGTTCTGTGGGTGCCTGGGGCTGTGCTTTTTCGTGCCTTCCATTCTGGTGTTGCCCCAGGATGACTTTGTATAGATGTTGGGAAGGTGTGGGTCTTTACTTTTTTAGCACATACTCAGTTAGCCTTCATCTTCATTGGAAGGACTTCAGCAATCTGCAGATGGGAAAGTAGCCTGGTAAATTTCTGATCCTCATCCAGCTGTTACTGCCAGTCTGGTTGTGAAATGTGATGGGACCGTGGCCAGCTGTGTGATGTTGAAATATATTGCATCTGAAATTACTTTCCGTCCTCTGCATTGCTATGTGAATTAAGAGCAAAGACTGGCAGTGATCAGGAGGTCTAAATCACAGTTTGGATCTGCCTACATAGGATTTATTGGTTTTCTGTTAATCACAAGACATTCTTTAGGGGGCCCTTTACAAGTTGTTGCAAACGTGTAGAGCTTGCATTCCAGCTTGAGACTCTGCTTGGAAAAGGATAATTAAAAGTATGATGTAGGATACAGATGACAACTAGTATTGATAATCTACTCCAAGTTGGAGCTCAGGTGAGACAAGATAATTATGGTCCTGGATGTCTGCCCTCGGAGGGATTAGGACTCCAGCCTGAATCTAGAAGACAAGACAGGGTTTGAGTCATGGAGAGAGCAAGGGAAGAACATTTTAGGTGGGGGAATGACACACAGAAATGTGGAGGTGGGAATGGATGAGGTGTGTTGGGGGACAGTATGCAGATTCTCAGAAGAGTGGGTTTATGTATGTCCTAAGAGAATAGGTAAGATCAGATGGAAAAGTAGGATGGGCACATAGCATGCTGCTTTGCATGATAAGAAACCCAAATTGGCTTAAACAATAAAGACAACGCATTGGCACACCTGGAAAAAGGCCTGCTTTTCAGGTTGTAGACATGGTTCTCCAGGTCTGCCTTCCTATTCCTAGATTTCCTGTGTCCACGATAAGGCTGACAGCAGTAGCCAGGGCTCCACATTTCTTTACTTACGAAACACCTGCAATTAGTTCTTTGGTCCAGTCTTAACTATCATGGCAGCCAGGGGGGAATCCCACTTGCTTAGAACTGGGTTTCTGCTTCTCTGACAGCTAGTCAGAATGGGGGTGAAACTATGCTGTCTAGGTTATTCCAGTAAAGGTCAGTCTCTGGAGCTAAGTTTGGGGTCAACACCTCCCAAATCCTGTGGCCGCTATATAGTGATTGCACAAAGGAAAATCTAGAAAGGCAGAAAGGGGTGGCAGGATAGAAGATGCATTAACAGCAAAAAGATGTCCACCCAAGGGTAAAATTATGGATGGATCTGAATCCTAGGGTAAATGGTCTCGAGTGACTGTAGACTTTGTTCTGTAGGCAGATCCACTTGGGGTTATTACTGTACTTGTGTTGGTCCTTGATGATAAGAATGTTTAATGTTTTTCCACTTGCCTCAACTATATTTGCTTATGCCCAGAAAAGTTCTTTGGTAATACTTTGCCTTCTCATCCTCATCATCTGTTTTAGCTCCTTATGAGGACTGTATGTGCTCAATCAGCTGACTTTTATTGAGACCCTAAAGAGTGGCAAACATGAATGGCTTTGGAGGGGGCTACCTTTCCTCCTTCCTGTGGGGCTCCATGAGAGTCCTATCACAGTTACTTAATTCCATTGAGTCTTCCATTTGTTCGCCTTAATATTAATCACAAATTATGTAGACTTGCTGAAGTTTAATAGTGCCATCCATCCTGCCATCCATCCATCCATCCATTCAATGAGTTCCTACCATGTGCCTGGAACTGTGCTGGCCACTGGGCATGAGTCCAGGTATGGCACGTGGTCCCTAGCCTTGAGCTCTCTTGTTGGGGAATCTGACAAATCCATAATTTTGATTTTATGTGGTATATATTGTATGTAGTATGCTGTGGAAGTTTAGAGAAGAGAGATTTCTCTCAACTGGAGGTGTTGGCCAATGACATTTCCTAGTTGAGGTGATGTTTAAAATGGGCTTGGAGGAGGGGGTTGAGCAGTGGGCAGGTGTTAGAGCAGAGGAAAATGTGATAAATGAATCAAGGCTACAGTGATGTCATTTCTAGGAAGCCACAGGTATTATTCTGTGGCTGGGGTTATAATTCTTAAATAGCTGGGAGGTGGAATGGAAATGCAGATTCCCAAGCCTTCCCCCCCCCCTCAGTTTCTGATCAGTAGATTCAGAATGTGGTCTAGGAATTGGCATTTTAATCTTCACCTCCCTAGCTGGTTCTGATGACGGTGATCCAAAGAGTACCGGCCTGGGGAGCAGAGTGTGGGTGTGGGGCTGGGAGGGTTGAGGGAAGGGGCTGCAAGTGTAGGCTGGATGGGGAAAGAGCAGGAGTCTCGAGAGAGAGGCCAGAGAGGTTAAGGAAGGATGGAGGAGAGTTTCCTGGTCTGAGCGGTCACCAGGATCCTGCAGAAAGTTGAAGGCATCAGTCAGCAGAGCATATCATCTCCAACAGAGTGTACTTACATCAGGAAATAATGTCTTAGGCTTTTTTTTTTTTTTTACATGGTTGAGCTAAAACATATTTACAGGAATAAAAAAAAAAAACTAACTCTTGAAATAATGACTTGGCTTGAAACTCATGCAGGCAAGAATTCAGGTTCCAAACTTCAAGTGCAATTCTTAGTCTAGTCTGCGTCCCAATTGGGAATTATTTATCTTGCTGTATTAGCTCAGTGATTTTGGAATACTCTTGAGTAACTTTGGAGGCCACTCTGCAAATTGCTTCCTCCATTATTTAAAAATAGGATCAATTCAAGATTGAGTAAATGTGTAATACTGAATCCACATGGGTGGGGCATAGAAGGGGGTGTGTAGCATCTATATAGTTAAGGATATTTGGGGGGAACCACCTGGGCCTCTTTTCATAGAATGATTAAGACTTAGCATGACATTTTCATTTTCTTCTTCAGGGTAACCATAAGAACCTTCTCAAACTGTTCTTGACTTACCCTGCAAACTGCTTTTGAATGAGTTCTCAAACTGTTCTTGACTTACTCTGCAAACTGCTTTTGAATGAGCTGGGTTCTTCATCTCATGGATGGTTTACTATAGACTACAGTTTTTACTTCCTGTGCATTGGTAATTTTTATTTACTTGGTGTTAAAACAAGAACCAGATTTGAGACTGACTCTATGTTTTATGTTATTGTTGGAGTTATCCAGTCACCATTATAAGCTCAGTGGAAATGATTGGAAAAGCCACACTTTTCAATATAGCTTTTAACTGCTCTGTATCTTCAATTGCATTTAATAACATTATTCTTTAGGTAAGTTTGGAAATAAAAGGCCACTAAGCAATGAAGCATGAGAACTGCTTCATCCTTGACATTTAAAATTATTTATTGTTTTAGGCATTAGAGTGTGGCTTGATAGAAGGTACAGGAAGGTACACTTTAAAAAAATATTGACATTAGTAGGTCAGAGAGCACAGGATTTCTCAATCTTGATACTATTGACTTTTGGGGCCAGATAATTTTTTGTTGTTGGGAGCTGTCTTGGGTGTTTTGCAGCATCCTGGTCTCTACCTACTAGAACTAGTTTTGACAGTCAACAAATGTCTCCAGACATTGCCAAATGTCCCCTGGGGAACAAAATAACCCCTGGTTGAGAACCACTGAGTTAAAAGCGATAAGAAAGCTTTTATATGGACTATATTTTGATTCTGTTAATCTGTCTTTTGAGAATTTTAACTATTAAAGTAATACATACAAGTTGATTCTTATTATTCATGGATTCCATATTTGTAAATTTGCCTATTTGGTGGAATTTATTTGTAACCTCCAAATCGGTACTCTTGGCACTTTTGCAGTCATTTGTGGACATGCAGCAAGAAATTTGAGTCCATCAGTATGCACATTCCCAGCTGAGGTCAAACAGGGAAATGTCTGCCCTCGTGTTTTAGCTTTCATACTGTAAACAAGTGTCCCTTTTGCACTATGATTAATGCCATGTTTTTCACATTTTTGTACTTTTTGTTGGTGATTTTGCTGTTTGAAATGACCCCCAAGTGTAGTGCTGAAGTGTTGTCTGGTGTTCCTAAGCTCAAGAGGGCTATGATGTACCTTAGGGAAAAAATGCAGGTATTAGATAACGCTTTGTTCAGGCATGAGTTATAGTGCTGCTGACCATGAGTTCAGTGTTAATGAATTGACAGTGTGCGAAATAAGGTGTCTTTAAACAGAAACGCATATAAAACAAGATTATGTATTGATTGGTTGACAAAAGTGTGACCATGGGCTCACAGGAACCTAACCCTGTATTTCCCCTAGGAGCAGTGGTTCAGTATTTGCCAACTGAGTGTTTGTAGAGACTTTCTAGAACATACTACTGCAAACAATAAGAATTGACTGTGCCTTTTTTTCCTAGCCTATTTCAAAAGCCTACATTTTAAAGATCTCATGTGATATGTGATTAAACTTGCTTGCTTTTCTTTATAAAAAATAACATGCCAACATTATAAAAATCTTGTAAAATAATTGCTGAGTCAAAGGATATAAATATCTTTATCTTTCCATACCTTGTGAAATAGGTTGTACTGATTTACAATTCCAGCTTCAGTGCATGTTTGCCTGCATTATTTTGCCTTTTTCATATTTTTAAAATAATGACAAAATTGATACATATATGTTAGAGAAAATTCAAATCACACAGATATATTTAAAATACAACTTAAAAGTATTTCTCCTTTTAACCATTTCTTCTTCCTCAATAGTATTAAGAATTTGGTACATGTTATTTCAAGCCTTTTTAGAAAATGCACATTAAAATAAATGCACTTATGCCTATAATTTAATATAAAAGGGACTGAATTATGTGTCCTTTGCATTATGCTTTGTTCCTGCATATAGTTTAGGTGGAAAAATACTTCTTTATTTATAAAATACTTACTAAAATTACTTGTCAAGAGAAATTACATAAATGATGCTTGTGTTTATAGCTGTTGTGTAATTTTTGTACTGTGCAGCTGGCTTATGCTCTATCTTCTAATCTTTATTTTTTTTTTTTGTCTGTAGCTAAAACTACAGAACATAACACAAATTCAGTCTTGCAATTTTATTATTTTCTGTCACTAGGCTTGACAGAGGATTTTGAGAATTCGCTTTGCTGATAGAAAAGTAGTTAATGACTGTCTGCAATCAGGTAAACGTTATCTAGGATCAGTCAAGATGCTTAATCTAAATTAGTACAACAGATGTTTGTGGAATGATTACAACGTGAGGGGAACACTTTAGTGTCCAAGCAATTCTCTAACCTTCGCCCCCCTCACCGTGACAGGAGGAAAGAGGACATTGAGGGTGGGTTGGTGCCCACTTGTGTGTCTCAGGCAACAGAGGGACTGCTTGGTATGACTAGAATTCCTGTAGATGAGATTCCCTTGGTACCTAGTGTGAGGAAGTCAGACCTTGTACCAGCTGTCGATATCAGATATAGAATTTTGATTGAGTTTTAAGCCCTACTTATATCAGAAAGCTATAGCTTTAACCTAAGATGACTTAGAGATAGATAATAAAAATACTACTGGGAGAGACTAAAATATTAGTAGTTTTATTTATTTACTTTTAAAAAATTTTTTTTTGTGTGTATAAGTAGAGACGGGGTCTTGCTCTTGCTTAGGCTGGTCTCGAACTCCTGACCTTGAGCGGTCCTCCCACCTCAGCCTCCCAGAGTGCTAGGATTACAGGTGTGAGCCACCACGCCCGGCCAAAAATGTTAGTACTTTGGACTGATAGAAAACCTCAGGAGACTTGCAGACCTTTGACATAAGTGGGATAAGTTGTTTCTAGGACGGTGGGACAGAGAAAGGTTTAGGGCTACCTGTTTACTATTTAGAAAAAATAAAATAAAAATGACTTTCTCAAGGCCAGGAAAGATGACTTTTCTGGAAATGGAATGGAAAAGACTGGGTAATGTTACTGACCGAGCTGAGGGGACAAGCTGACCAATGGCCAGGCATCACTTTCACCAAACGAGGAGATGGGCCCAGAGTATTTTTAAGGCCCATAGGACTCTGTTTTCCAGTACGAGAGTAACACTCACAGGATAACTTTGCACCTCAATCCCAAATTCAGCACTCTAGCAAGATTCCAGTAGTTCTCCCTGCAGGTGTGAAGAAAATTTGGCAGTGATGGGGATTTAAAAAAAAATCTTTTACACTGCATTTGCTATGAAAAATTCACAGAATTTTTGAAGTTTGTAAACTCTATCCAATTTAGAAAGAAAAAAACCCCCACACTTCCCCCAGGTTAGGAATTATGAGACCTCTTCCCCAGGATAGCCCTAGCTTACTCTTGGGATGATGTTTTGTTTGTTTACGAGTATAGGCATTCAGATAATCATCTAACTCCTAGAGGCACGCCCTTTGAAGTGTGCATAGTTTCTCTTTTAAAACATCTATGGGAGAGTCATCGAGGAGACTGTTTAAAGGAAAATATTTCAGATACCTGTCCACATTCTTCTCTTAATTTTATTCCTGAAAAGTAGCAAGCAAACCTTGTTTTAACTCCACTAATTTTTAATTTGTAAGTATTTATGAAAGTACTCAGTTGAAGTGTTCCTTTATAGCAACTTTTTGGTGAAAATGTTTTTTAAATGTAGCAATAGTATTTGAATTCTTGTTATGAAAGACCTAAATATTATGGAAAGCTTTAGAGAAAAGTAATAGATCAGGTTGATCATGTTCCCCCTCAAAAAATTCTTTGTGTATAGTGTTGCTTTGTTGCTGTCTTTGGACTTTATGAAATATAGAAGGTTTTAACTATTACGTTTGCCGCATCTGTGAATTTTTCTTTATCTTCTGGGTTTTGTAAATATAAATGATATTATTCATATTTTTCTCATAGTTT
>CAUYRT010036225.1:0-23410 GCA_963574885.1 Lepilemur ruficaudatus
CCAGACCTGACATCTTCACTTATTCATTCAACAATTATTACTATATACAGATATTTATCTAGTATTTATTTATTTGTTTGTTTGTCTTTATTTCAGCATATTATGGGGGCACAAATGCTTAGGTTATGTATATTGCTCTCCCCGCTGCCCTGAGTCAGAGCTTCAAGCCTGTCCATCCCCCAGACGGTTTGCATCACACTCATTATGTGTGTATATACCATTTAGATTATAAAAGTTAAAAAAATACAACCAAGAAGCTACTGTATTAATGGGGCAGGTAAGCAACAACGACACAAACAAATATATAAATAATATGAAGCCAGGAAGTAATAAGTACTGTCAAGGATATAAAAAGTGTAAGGGAGAATTTTGAAGGTAGAGTCACTTAATATAGAATATTCAGAGAAGCGATCTCTGTGGAAGTGACATTTGAGCAGAGATTTGAATGAGGCAGAGGGAAAAGGGATATAAACAGTTGGCAGAAGAGTATTTCTAGCAGAAAGAACAAGTACAAACGTCCTCGAGTGATATGATGGCTAGTGTAGTCAAAAAATAGTAAGAAAGTCAGTGTAATTAAAACTCTACGAAGAGGAAAAATAATGGTAGGAAATGTTATTGGGAAGAATATCAGAGGCAAATCACATGTAGTCGTGTTGAATGATTGAATTCAAGACTGCTAAAAGTCACAATGCTAAAAGAACACCCAAGATAAATATGGCATTTTTAAAATATATTATAAAGTACTAGACATTGTCAGGACAAAAAAAATTCAGTGAAGAATATTTGTTCTCTATCATAACGAAATTTGAAATATATTTATGAAGAGCAGTCTCAAAGACATAAAAAAGACAATTATATAAGAAAGTTTATGAAATTACATAATCCTAAATAAAGGAATACTAAGATTTCAGATGAGGAGAGAATTCCATAAAAAGTTTAAAGATATTTCTTGGCATGAATACACTTAAATTTGAAAGTGAGAGGTTATTTAGAATTTGATACCAAGAAATCCAATAAAAGAAAATCTGAGTAAAGTGAGAGTGAATAGACTATGTGGCAAATATTTAGGAGTGAGATAAATTCCATTTAATTTTGAAGGAAAAATGCCTGGGTAGTGGTTTAGAAGCTAGGTGTGGAGGACTATGCATATTGGAATAAGGATTTGAACCTACTTCATTGGGTTATGTGTTGAAGATTGTTAGGGACAGGTATAGATGGTTAACCACAGAAAAAGAGGAGTGAGTTAAAAAGGAGGAGACCAATGAGCATTTAGATCCTAACTTGCAATGGCAGGACCTTGTGGTTAGGGACTTTTCCTTCCAGGAGCATGTGTAGATCCTGGGAACTCATGTCCAAAGGTGGCCTTTTCCTCATTAACATACATCATCGTGGTAAAAATCACACGCACTGGCACCATGACAGTTTACAAATTCCCTGGCAACCCCTGGAAGTTACCCTATAAGGATAAAATTGGGGAGGGCCCTTAGTTCTAAGAATTCCCCACCCTTTTCCCCAGAAAAGTGATGAATATTCCACCCACCATTTAGCATATCATAAGGTGTAGACAGAAATGTAGAAGTGTGGTGAGACTGCAATGTCTTCTCAACTCCAAGAGATAGACCCATTTCCCCTCAGGAAAAGTACTTTCGCTTTCTATTCGATGCTGATAAGACTGAAATAAAAGCTGCTTGTGCGGCAACATTAGCAATTCTTCCAAGCCAGGAGCCAAAGAACTGGGGCAACACACCCCTAGAAAAATCAATGCTGACAAAGATATTGTTGAAAATATTGTTGGAAAACAAAGCACTCTATGTTCTAAGTTTGAAAGATGGTGGGTAAGAAATCAGAACCTTAAACAGCTATCAAAAGGGCTGTGGAAGTGAAGCTCAGGGCAGTTCCTTCTAATGATTTCGACCTTAAAGTCAACATGAATTGCTCTCAAAAACACTCTGCAAACATATTACATTCCTCAAGAACCTCCAGCTGGCTCCCAACAACTGTCTTAGTCTACAACAGTGAAATAAATAGTTTCAAGGGCTTGCTTCAAAGTTATTTCACTTTTCCTTTTCCCTACATATCTGCCTGCAACTACCGGTGGACAATAATGGATGCTTCTTCTCTTCCACCTTCCAGATCTTGCATGAATGCCTCTTCATTGGCAAATTCTAATCCACACCATCTGGAGAAAGGATTGCTGGAAAACGGACTTCCAGGGCTTTCCTCCAAAAGGCAGAGCTGACTTTGGAGTGAAGTGGCAATGATGATCAGTGGAAATAGATAATTCAGCAGAGAAGGAAAGACCACAGGAGAGAAATAGCCTCTGGACATTCCATCCATCTTTACTCAAAGCAAATCAATTCTAAAATTATGCTTTTATATGATATTTAATTTTAACAGAGGATTTCATTACTGAAATTCAATATATATATATAATCAGAAACACTTAAACACTACTGTTTTAAACACAAGTCCATTCTACCAAATACGTGAATAGATTTATTTTTATACCCTAATTTTATTCATTCACAGGAAAGCATTTTTTCATCTTTTCTTCATATGACAAGATTATAAAATATTTACTATTCTTGTTATTATCATCTGTTTCTGTTTGTTACTCTCTACTGCTTTTAAAGTGTGATATCCAGAATTAAGCACAGGTTTCATAGTAAACTCTAATACAGTACAGTGAGACTATTTCTTTCCTTCAATGATTTTAGTGTTATCTTTATATTCATGCAGCCAACAGATTGCATTAATATTTTAGAATTAGTTCCACATTTCTGCGTAACATTGAGCTTACAATCAAAATTTTCCAGTATTTTGCATATAAACCACTTCCAAGCTGGGTCACATTCCCTGAATACATTTTGGAACCATTCACACAAAATCAATAGTTGAAGCCAAATAAATAAGGAACATTTCCAAATTAAACATAGAAAATCATATGCATATCAACAAAATATAGACAGCAAGTTAAGGTCTGGACTTTGAAAATCAAATTCACATCTAAAGAGTTTTAGCAAGGAAATCAAACATTTTAAAAGAAAAATTATTTATGTAATAAATAATCAAACAAATAATTAGAGCCAAGAGCGAAGTTAATTCCATCCCAGATGCAGTAGGAAAACTGGAATGATTTGCAACTAAACCAGTTAAGGAGAAAAAAAATCATAGCACAATATGTTTGCTTTCAAAGCACAGATTGAATAGCTTAAATAAGGGCATATGCCTGATTAGACAAGGATCATAGGCAAAAATGTGATGAAAAATCACAATTCAGATACAAAACACTTGTGGGAAAGTGTTGTAACTGAGGAAAAATAGAGATTTAGGAAGAAAACTGGTCAGTAATTTTTCTTCTCTAAAATGATAACCGTGAACATAGGTAGAACACTGGAGCTCCACATTTCCAAAAGAACTTGAAATCATTTACATTTCAACAGAGATGACACAGCACATAAGCTGTTTACAGTCTCAAAAATAAATTAATGTAGGTCATTTAGAATGTGGAATATATTCAAACTATTCTATGTTTCTGCTTTGAATATATTTTCCTATAAAGTATACATTTGTAATGTCTCTAACGAAAGAAATTTCGTTACTTTGTGTGATTAATTGTGCAAACAGTCAAAGCAGCTGCAAGGAAAACATTTTTATTACCAAATTAATAATTTCAAACCAGACCAGAAGGTACCATTATCCCTCTGGATACGGAGGCATATTGTTCTTTGGCTTAGCTAAGTCAGGAGCTCCTAAATGTAATGAAATGTGCCTAATTAAATGACAGGAGTTGGACTTTGATATTTTGGTTGATGAATAATTTGTTTACATTGATTTTATATGGTTCATATAATTTCAAAAGTAGTATATGATGCCTGTCATGCAATATTTCTAAGAAGGATTTGACAATAGAATTACAAATCACGTATCTATTTTTTATTTTTATATTTTCATTTAATGTGCTAATCTGCTTAAAGAATTAAGAAATAAAATGAAACTAATATTGAAACTCTGTCTCAAAATAACAATTAGAATACTATTAAGTCATTGACTTTCATTAGTTATTTAAAAAAAGTTACATTTCAAAATATGAATTTTGAAATAAATAGCAAACTTAAAGCTTAATGATATTCACCTCATATAAATTCTTCCTTTGAGTTGGAAAGATAAAATTCTATAAAAGTTTACAATTGGTTGTTTCAATAATACTCAAAATAATAATAATAATAATAACAAAAACAATGTTAGCAAAACTGGCTAGCATTTATAAGGAGCCTCTATGCCAGGCACTGTATTAAGTGCTTTTAGAATCATTAATTCTAGGTTATGTAATATGATGTATGTGAGATTTGTAACTGGTTATTCTATTCTAGAATGAAAATAAGGTAAAAAAAAAACACACTCTAAAGTTCACACTTTCAAAATTTACAATTCAAATGCTTTTGAAATCTCTACAAAGCAATTAAAATGTATACACATATACATTCATATATGGAATAAAATCAAAGTGAAATATATATTAGGCTTAAATTATTTTAAGAATATTTACTGAGTGATATCCACTCAATATAAACTTTTGAATTATAACAATAGTATTAAAAGTCTAACCTACAAGAACATAGATAAGTTGTTTTGTACATCTAAATATATCTCCTTAGTGTAGAAGTTCCCAGGAGTTCTGAAGTTCAATATTCACTATAAAAAATAAACACTATACAAGATACTATATACAATAAAATATACACTATAACTGTAATATTTTTCTCCATAAATCATACTGGCACAGCTACACCAAATATAATATGTTGTGATGGAAAGTTTGAAAAAAATGTATAAGAAAAGATTTAAAAAGGGGGGGGCAGCAAGGGAAGTGGCTATAAAAAGATAGATATCTTGCTTGAAAAGTAGTTGGGGAGCAGAATTAGGGGTCTCTAAAACTGATTTATGTGATTAATTGTACATCTCGGTAAATTCACTGAAAATCTTTCACTTATAATGGAGTAAAGGCATGATATGTAAAGTATACTTCAATAAAGAAAAAAAAAGTGCTTGTTCACCTTTCTCCAGTCTTTGAAGGCCCGTGTGGATCTCTTCAGGCCTATGTGGTGGTTGGGACTGGAGTGGACCCAACAGAAAGATTTGGGCCCCAGATTGCATCCTTGGAAATGTAACTAACCAATAACTAATGAATTTGCTATAAGCCTATTACTTTATTTCTCTGGAGTTTCCTTTTTTGACCTATGAATTTGAAATTATCTCTAAGGTGTTCCTTCCAGTTTTGTGATCAAAGGTTTATTCTTGCATAGCCACTTTTGTTTTAAATTCCTGGGACTATCAGGTACTTCCTAGAGAGAATTTCAAGAGCCCCCAAAATTAAGTGGCTTCCCCAGGATCCAGAGTGATTTGGATCTGATCCTCCTTGGTAAAAATGCTAACCTCCTTTTAGGGAATGCCATAGCTATATGGGTGTTGCCTTCTGCCCTATATATTAACATGCCCTAGAGTTCCTTTTGATCAAAGATTCCTAGTTTATCAGGTGGTCCCTAAAGCAGGGGAAGTGTAAAAGTGGGTAATAGATGGATTGAGTATATGGGGCGTAGGAAATAGTGATGGTTGAGGCTGGATAATTGAGAGGACATATTGGAACTAGCAAGTGTCTCCACTGCTTTAAACCACCTGCTGGAGTCCAACTCAGATCTATGGAACACAAGTGGGGGATGGGAGTGGGGACAATCTGCATTTTAAGCGATTTTGCAACATGTATCTCAAGCACATTGATCTTTGAAAATTACCAGGTAGACATTCAGCAATCACAGAATTATAACACTGTGAAGCAAGAGAAAAGTGCCTAAGGGGATAAACAAATAGAGTATTAAAAATAAAGGAAGCAAGACTTGTAGGCCTCCAGGCTCTGCTTGTTTGGGCAATTTTGTCATCCTCCAGGGCCCATGCTGTCTTCTGCTGGGCCCCTACAACTAGTGAAGTTTTGTGGCTGGTGCAGAAAACACCTACTGGCCTATTGCATTGCTAACTGTGTTTTCTGCTACATCTTTATCTCAATATTTGTTTTAAAGTCTCCTCTGTGAGTTTGTGAAAATCCTGGCAGGTTAAAAAAAAAAAAATCAGCACAGCTGCCTGTTAACTTCAGTAGGACAAGAATAGTTCCTAATTAAACTCTTATGTCTTTGATTTAAAACTCCATTTAATCAAATTACTCACCAACTTAAGGCAGTTGTTGATTACAGGGAAAGTATACCTTGAATCTTTGTAAGTTACAACCCCCTTCAGGGCCTCATCAACCTTCCAAAAGAAATACAACATGTGCCTTCTTAGGGAAAGCTGAAAATCTTTCAACATTTGAGTCCTTCCTCCTTGCGGCTCTTTCTTAAATTAGGGAGAGGCTGGCTGAATTCCAGGGGTAGATTAACTTTTTTGCTTCCATTTTTTCCAATCTGACGTCAGAGCCCACAATAACTGCCAAGTGGTTCAAGGATGGATGTAAAGGCCACAGCCCCTGGGTTGCTAGGAAGCTAGCTGTAGGAGAGGCAAGATGGGCCAGTGACACCAGGTGGGGCTTCTGTTAGCCTGGTTGGCAGTGAGGGCTTTGGGGTGTGTTGCTCTTTGGGCATTTTCTGCCTTGTATTCTTCTCCACCAAATCCCCAATTAAGATAGGAAGACCACTTATGAGTATTCTCCTGTCTCTTCTATTCTCTTAGAACCCACAGGTGACTCCACTTCCCAGGGCATCCTCCTCATGGTGACCTGTTAAGGTGAAGTGTCAGAAAAAGAAGATGGTGGTAAGTGTTCAGACAGAGGTATTTAGGAAAGGGCATCTGGTGAATACTTCTCTTTGAATCTTGGCTCTGCTGCCTGCCAATACAACTGTTTAGAATCAGAAAATAGCACAGCTATCTTTGAAGTTGGCCTTCATGAATGTGGCAGTACAGTGCAGGTGAGACTTCCACTGGGTGTTTTGTAAGATGCCATAATTTGACATGGAGACTAATAGAAGAAGACACTGTGGTATGGGGGGAAGCAGGGAGTCTTTTTTTCTTTCTAAGGCCTGACTTACACTAGTTGCTTCTAAACCTCATTTTGAGAGGTTGATCAAACTACCTAACTGCCATACTCTCATCCCCTATCAAATCAACTTCTTTGTGGGTCTTTGCACAAAACATAGTGTAAAATGCATGGTTGATACTCATCAACACTCTCACTCTTGGTGTGTTTTGAGGAGAGAGGGCTTATGCTATTGAAATGATTGACGATAATGAAGTGACCTCATGAAGTTCAGGGATTATCTCTTGCTGCAGAGGAATCACACAGATTTTACTTAAGAATTGAGACAAGTTTGCTAAGCCAACTAAGCCATTTTCATGTGAAAACACAAGTCATGCCGTTTTGACTTATAATTATTATAACCAAAGCAGAAGACCTGAATTCTTGTCCTGCCTCTGTCAGCATCATTTTTTTTTTGACCTGAGTAATGTCCAGCTCCTAAATTTAATGGCGAAGAATGTTGTAACATTCATGTTGCTTCACTTTTATGTTTTCTACTCTTGAAAAAGAGTCAATTATCTTATTCAGCTAGATCAAGCTATGAGAAGTAATAATTTCTATAAACTTAATCTAATTATGAGGACAAATTGCCCACAGGATAAAGTGTGGGATACAATGCCTTAATGATTACTTTCCCTCAGCATTTTATACTCACATTGTTGGTGAGGAAACTGAGGCTTAGAGAGCTTGTGTAGTTTGGTTGAGGCCATACAGCTAATAACTAGCAGTGTTAGGATTGAAATGTAGATTTTTCTTAATGTCCTTAACCTTTGAACTATGCCATAGTTGTATTCCATGGGTCTGGAATGTGAGTTTCATATGGCATTAGTGTGTCAATACCAGTTAGCTACAAATAAAGCTTCTTAAGTGATGGTGGAAAATGCCACTAAAAGTATTGCTACAATGTGCTAGTTCTCCTTCCTAGAAGTCATCCTAGAAAGGTGATAAATATTTGTCTGACTGCATCTAATGGCTCCTGACCCATTGGTGATATATGCCATAATTCTACACTACAATGCATTACCTGCCAACAACTCTAGTACCCTGAGAATGAATCCACTGCCGTTTCCATAAAATGTTCTTATCCCAGATGAGGTGTCTCAGGGTGCCACTGCCCTGCAATGCCTCCTCGCTTTACCTCCCTCAGCTGGTTTACTATTGATGTCTCCTCCAGGAGAAGCAATGTGAGCAGCAAAGCCATCCAACCCATCTAGATTCCATGTAGTTCTACTCTGTCCTCTCAGCAGAAACTGCAGTTCACCGTGAGACTGATGGCTGGCAGGTGGAAGTACAAATAAATTAGAGACTACTTCTTACCCAAGTTGCTACATGGGTGATATCTCAATACAGATTCTCAGAGTGCTGGGAGGAATGATGTTAGCTTTTGACTTGGAGATGCTATTTCCCTTCAAATGGATGTCCACACTGGGACTCGTATCATTCTAAGCCTCTTCATTGATACTTGTGTGGCCACACCAACTCCAAATGCAGAATCTACTCTTCCACATATTCTTATTGATTTCAATGGGTAAGTTACATGAAGCTCCCTTGTCAATTCCCAACTATGAAGCAATTCACTAACCAGTGCTCTTCATATACCTCTATAGCATTACTATATAAAAGGATGAAGAAATATGAAATAGTTTTATCACCACCATACTAAATTGATGTATATGACAATCAGAAGATACTGCTACCTTCATAGTGCCGAGTCTCAAACCAGATATTCTTCAATTCAGAGTTGATACTTTTAGATTTTCTGGTTATATTCACAATCTGGTAAATTACTTTTCTTGCTCCTCAAGGTCATCAAGGATTAATATGCTACACATAGGAACCCAGTCTAAGTTTCAGCTACAAATTATTTCCTAGTTCTGTATCACATGCCACCTGAAGGCAGCTGAGGCATAAGCTAAGCCAGATTCTTCAGTCAAGCTTTGCTCTTTCAAGGGACCCATGTGTGAGTGTAGCTGTGGAAGCATCTGTAGGTTTTGACCTGAATGTCAATGGTGTTTGATCATTTTAGGTATAAACTATTATGACCAGGCAGTGGCAAATTCACTAACAATGCAGAGAGTTAGAAAACGAGCAGTAGCCTTTCAAGGCTGTGTAGAATAAGTGAGGTTATTCCCAGGTATTAGGGAAGGCAGGGAAAGGATAAAGCCATCACTTGTAAACATACATTTAAGCTAACTGTTTAACATCTGTGTCAAGGAACTAAGCACTTTACTATAATTTTCATATAAGAGGTAGGCCTTTTTGTGTATACAATTAAGGAAATCAGAGGCCATTAATAATGACAAAGACAACTGGCAAATTAGAATTTCTATCAAGGTCCATATCTCTTAAACCATATTTTTTCCTAATTAAAGAATCTGGGAGAGTTCTCAAACTTGGCTGTGTGTTAGTTCATCTGGGGAGCTCTTAAAAATTCTAATACCTAAGCACTAACCGAGAACAGTTAAATCATGAACTCTAGGGTGTGGAACCCAGACATCAATAGCTCTGAAACTTCCTAGATGATTCCAAGGTACATCAAAGGTTGGGGGACTCTGATCTGTAATAAATGCTTTTAACAGTTTAAGGAAAGCCTAAATTAGTATCTACTACTTTTTCCATTAAATCATACCTTATTCACTAATACTAAGCTTTGAAACAGTAAGCAAAGTGAGTTAGCACACTTTGTCAATGCATAAACAAGTCTGTCACATTACAGGTGATACTTGGACAGCTTCAGTTAAATCTTATTAGAAGTTACTTAAAAGTTATCAGAAGCTTTGTTTCTTTAGTGCTCAAAATTAGGCTTTAGTCATCACTCCAAAAAAAAATTGCCATCAAGGTGCAAAAAAAGAACACCAACTTGGTAAAAGATTGCAGTTAGTTGTAATAGGAGCAGAACAGTGACTATAAGGAGTAGAACCTCAGATTGTTTTCTCAAACTCACCTTGGAGAGTTCTCCTTTACCTATTATAGCTTTTTCAGGGCTAAACCCCCACATTTCTAGTTTGAACTCTTTGCTGTCCTCTGCATTATTAGCTAAAGAAGCCTGCAATCAACTGATTGTCTTATGTCGGCCATGCGTACAATGCAGCTGGGGTTTTAGTTTAATTCAGAGGACCTTCATGTTCTTCTAAATAACATGTAGAGCATTTTTTTTGGATCTCTTTTTAACATCCCTTTTGGGCCATCATTTACTTTTGGGATAAATATAACTCCATGTTCATTCAAATATTATGATAGACTTTTTTCTTTTTTTCCTATTAGTATAGGGAATAACAGTTTTTCATGCTAAATTTCTTTCCTCCCTTCTATGCTTTTGCTTTTACCTTGACTTAGACATTTGATATAAATTTAGTTTATTTCCTCCATTAAGAAACTATAAACTGAATCTAAATGGACTATAATCTGAGGATATTTTCTTAAAACTTGTATATAGGCACAGTTCACTTAGGGGTTTGACATCATAAAATATAAAATGACTAATGTCATTGCCAGGTTCCATTTTTGTTATTATAATATCCTGTCACTTCAGTGAATGTACTATGTGAGTATCCTTGTAGTAGATTATTCATCTGCTAGAAGTATATTAAGGATTGTAACTTTTTGTTGTTATCTTCCAAGTGATCTCTGCTGGAAGGTAACATTTACGTCTGTAACTTCTGTGAGACCTGTACCTGTAGAAAGTCTTATCCCTCCCTAAAGCTGGCCTAGAGCCACCGGGAGAAAGGAGAATGGTCAAGGCAGGTTAGGGATCTTATCTAATCAGCAAAGATGTGGGACCTTTTAAGTCAGCTCTCTCAACATTTTCTTCATGACCATCCTCCTGGGGAGACACATTAAATTCTCCCTGAGGACAAAAGTTATATACTGAGGAATAAGATTTGCTGGGTATGGCCCTTGGAGGGCCACAAACCATTGTAATATCTAAGACTTTTGCTCCCAAGAGCCAATTTTTGCCTCTTTGGTCATATGGCTTCTATTGAAAATTCACACTGTAATCTGAGGATGGCTTGAGCTTTGTTCTATTAAGGGAGTCATCTGACCTGTCTTTTTACCAAATTCAGGAAGCTCTAGGACAGAGATGACGGTGGGTTGTGTTCATCACTGATTCAGCTCACGACACCAATGATAGTGCTGACCAAATGGAATTAGCCCCCTCCCAAGGTATAACTGACCACAAAGTACAGATCGCAAAGATTCTAAGCATCTGGCGTTAACATTATTATTATCATTATTTTAAATACCTAGGTGAGAAGAAAACTAGAAACCATATTGCTATTGACTTTTGGAGCTGGAACCATAGTTATTGTTTTCTCTATAGCATTACTATATAGAAGACTGAAGAAATAGTTTTATCACCTTCATAATAAATCGACGTATATGATCAGTGGCAGTTCTGTGTTTCATTGCTTTGTTTTTGGACTTCTTAAAACTAGAACAGAAATAAAACCATAAGGGATCACAAGGGTTCTGGACTATAGGGTGGTTTATCTTCATATATACCATAATTTCAACAATTCACACTTTAACTTGATTAAGTTTTCTCTCCTGATATTCTGTCTCCTTTCTGTCCCCTCAGTTGGGTTTTTCATGCAGTTAACTTGTTTTCAGTGGAAGCCCCTGTGTCTCAGTTCTCTCTCCACCCCACTCTCACCTTCCAAGCCCCAGGCCCTTTAGCTTTTGTTTACTGCCACCTGAAACTTTAGGACTATGTAAGGCTGAGTTGGCTTTTTGTAGGTGTATGTAAGTATCTAAGGATACAGGTTTATACACATGATGTTGTCTTTAAATTTCCTAGACTCAGGTGATTTTTATTTCTCTAGTCATCTCATTTTTGGATGGGCTTCATTAAGACTCATCTGCATTGCTTCATAGCACAGTACTGTGGCCTGTGTTTCTCAGAATCCCCAGAGATTGGCCAACCTAGCTATGGGATCACAAGTGGAAGGTGACAGAGGGGTAGGGAATAGGAAGTGATAGAAAGCAGGACATCAGAATCATCCGAAGACTTTTTCCAAATACCATCTCCATCTGCCACACCCAGGCCCAGAGCTGTCTCTTAAAAAAAAAAATAGTTAAATAGACAGCAATTTGATCAAGGGCAAAGGAAGACGATGTTGAAATTTTTCTTACCTTTAGGGATACATTTTGTGTTTGAGCTGTAGGAAAACTTTGATTGCCTTTTAATATCCTAGAGTTGAGGAAAAATTAAGCTCTGTAGTCCATAAGTGTTTATTTTAGACACCATATCCTTACCTATGAGTTTCCCTAACTATGGCTATTTTGGAGAATGGCATGACTCTGGTTCTGGTGATAGTTTTGGTTTACATTCTCCTGGGAAAAGGAGATAAGCACAGTGTCCTTTCATAATATAGCCAGAACTCACATAGAAATTCTCTGAAAAGACAGGATAACTGGGCACAAGTTTCCTTATACAATTCCACAAAGAAAATGCAGAAAAGGCAAGTTCATTTGTTTCTGCTTAAACAAGGAAGGGCACTTCTAAATGGCAGGACTCTATTATCTGATTTGCATTGACCAATTCTAGGTTTGACACCTCAGTGATTTCTTAGAGTGAAAGAGTAAGCTCCTTTTAATGCTAAAAGCGTTACTTTTTAAGATAAGGCCATAGTTCATCTCTAGATTTAGTTCACAAATATAGCAGTAGGTCACAGACAAAGCTATTTAGTGCATAGGAATATCCATTGGAGAATAAGTTAATGTGATCAGAAATGAAGGAAAAAAATTAAAAACTAGGACTAAACAACTCCTTTCAACTGTCTGAATCTGGCTTAAATATTAAGAATAGATTAAGATGCCAGAAACATTGGGTGTGGCTCTCAAACATTAGCAAGCATTAGAAAAATCATTTGCAGGGCTGCTAAAACTTATATTGCTTGGTGCCAGCCCCAGAGTTTCTGACATAGGATGTCTGCGGTGAGGCCTGTGAATTGCATTTCTAACAAGTTGCCAGATGATTCTCATGTTGCAGGTCTTGGGACCACACTGGGAGAATTAAGAATTATAGATTTAGAGAGCCACAACTGTTTTGGGTCCCGATCTTAATAAGAACATACTCTGCACCTGGTAAAGAAAGCATTTGCTAAAATACTCTTGTTAAAATTATTGCTATGTAGAAATGACTGCAACAACATATCCTTTCTACTCATCCTTTAATGAAACACTTGACTCTTTTCCCTTTCACTGTAGCTCAGAACTCTCCTAGTCACTGACATGGTGGTAGGAGGTGGGACAGGGTAGTAACTTCCCATTCCCGCCTCTTATTTCCATACAAAAGTTTAGGGCTCGGCTCTTCCTCTTTCTCCATCCTGACACCTTATGGATATAACAATACTTATGTGCAGAATACTTCTTTAGGACCTTCTCTGTTGGATTAAGCCAGCGTGTTCCTATGGGCTTCTCCTATCTGATAGCCTCTTGATGACATCTTCAATAAAACGTCTCATCCCCTTGAAACTCTGGCACCCTACATTCTCTAAGGTGTGTGTCTTATGAGTTAATTAGAAAGCAGTTGCATTAGTGACTCCTAAATGCAATATTTGGCATGCTACTGTCTGCTTTTCTAACAAACAGTACCTAGACATGTTTATTGGCAACTTTACTTCAAAATTTCAGAGGTACGTCACTTATTTACCTGAAATACCAGAAAACCTAACACTGTTGATCACAACACAAACGTTGATGACAACTGAACTATATATTTAACATCTCCCATCCCTTTCTTACCCATGGCAGGTGAAGGACATTGCCTTGCAAATTACACAGATAACATTTACCTACAAAGGGGCCCATTACTCAGTCCTTTTTCTAGCAGCAAGGTGGCAAGCCACAGGGCACGAAATGTGAGCTAAGTCAATCCTGAGAATTAAGTAATTCTTTGCCAGTGATTTGTCTAGGGGAGGATATGTGACTAATTTTCACTAGTGACATATGAAAATTTGGGATTTTTTTTCACCCTCAGAGAGAGAGAGAGTTCAAACCTATCTCTTTTCTCCCCTCCTTCTTTATTTTGACTTTGGATACTACTGTATGAAGATATGATGCTTGGAACCACTGCAGATTCTTGTGACCCTGAGGTAAAGGAGAGGTCATTTCAGAGACATCAAAGCCCTAACATTGCTGAGCCATTGAATCATCTCTGGAACTGCCTACATTTGGACATCTTTTTGAGAAAATATCATTTACGTAAGTCACTCTAAGTTTTTTTTAATATTCTAATTGGTCTAATATAATTATGTTATACTAATGAAAGGTATGCTAATGAAAAGTATAGTAGGTCTTTGTAAAATAGCATAATCTCTGGTCACTTATTTTCTGGGCTTGTTTTGGAGTATGGCCTCTGCCTTGCAGGAAGGAGTAAAACTCAGCTTTATGTTTTGATAGGGAAGCGGATGAATGACTCTTGGCCAGAACTCACCAAGGATAATAAGAACAATCTGGCTTTCTTAAGCCCTAATTAGTCTCACCTGGTTCAGAGCCTCCAGAAAAATTGCCTAATTGATTTCTTAAAAAAATCACCAAGTGCTATGGCAATTACCATAATATTATGACAGTGCTAATACAAAGTATCCTGGTTGAAATGCAAAGCACTCCCCAGAAGGCAGCACAGAGCGGCATTTGGTTGAGCTGGTTCTGAACTTTCTGTCTTACCAGACTTCGGTAGTAGACAGGGAGGTCAAGTGGCACTCAACATGCCATTCTGTTCCATAGCATCAGTCTGTTGCTATAGTGCTTGGACACTTGTTAGCGCTGGAGATGCCCCTTCCAGGATGCTGTTAATAAAACAGCCTGTGACTTACTGTCTTGCCAGCTTTTCTGGATAAAGGGTGAGCATTCTCTAGCTAAGGACCATTCTCCCGGCTGGGTAAAACATTTGTTGTTAGGTCCTTCAGTTCCTTGCCTTTTATACTTTGCCATAGAGCCTGACATTCTTCTCACTGGTCTCTTTAGGTTTAGAAGTTATAAGCAGAAGGTCTGTGAGTGGGAGTAGACTAAGCTGGGGGATGTCCACTTTCTCTCTGCAGAAGGAGAAATAATAATTTATTCACATTAAGACTTTGAGGCCATGATAATGGATGGAATTCCTTTAGATTAGGTGCTTTTACCTTGTAGAGCCAAGGACAAATGTTCTGCTTTTTAAAGGAAACGTGGAACATATGCCAGTCGGGTGCTATGTGGTTTTTGGGAGATGTAGCATATGGGCTGACAATAATTAGGGACAATACCAGTGATGGTGCTGTGCTATATTGGGTGCCTCATCTCTGAATCTTAAGTTCCCTTTGAGCAGAGGGGCAAGGTTTCCATACCTGTCTGAGCAACAGAATGAATTAGTAATCTTGTTAAATGATGAACTTACAGGTTCTACCTTGATCTACTAAAGCAGACTCACAGCTTGGAAACTAGCTCAAGGAATTATTCTTAGAATTTAGTTTCTTTGATTTCCCCTGTGATTCTAAAGTCTAGACAGATCCTTGGGACGGGGGTGAATAATCTCACGTGACCTCTTTTTATGGTAATCCCAGTCTAGATGATGATTGGGGCAGGTCTGGAATATTGTTTTCCAGTGTCTTTCCTGCCTTTCCTTCTCCTCAAAAGGCCCTTTAGAGGCAGAGGAAGATACAATGGGCAAAGTTAGAAAGTGGGAAGAAAAGACACTTTTAGGGAAAAGTGAATAAGTAATTGAGGTAGATTTACATAACGCAGTGAGAGGTGATCAGGGAGGAAATATACCAGTTTATTGCCTATAGAGAGCTGAGATTTTGGCCTAGGAAATAAAGAATTGGTGAAGATTTCAGTAACTTTCATTAATTTGGGATGATTAATCACTAGCAATGAATATCATCTCTTCAGATGGGAGTGATTGGTAAGGGCAACCAGTATGGTTCATTTCAGTAGTCCAGGCCACCTGAATTAGGTTGGCAACTGGATGGTAGAAAGCAGGGAACACATGAAAGAGAAAGAATTGACCGAGTCCAGAAAGCAAGGGAGAGAGGCATTAAAAAATGACTCAAATTTCTAAACCTTCTGCTTTAGGGGCAATAAGGAACTATTAAGTGAATTGGAAAATACATTCAATTTGGGAGGGAGAAAAGTTGGTTTTGAGCATTATTAAATAAGATGCTAGCAATACTCAGGTGAGCAAGCCATGTGCCTGACTGAGGCTGTGTGGAAAGAGGTTACACATGGAGGGCAAGCTTCACTCTGTGTTGGGCGCCTGGCATAGAACAAACACTTTATTTTTCTTTTTTTTTTAAAAAAATTATTTTTGAATCACCAGTAAGGCTTGGAAAGAAAGCTCAAGGCTTTTACTGAGCTTATATAAATGATTGAACTTTGGCATAAATGAAAATGATTTTATTTTTTTCCAACCATCATGTTTAAACATTCTCTGGATCTCATTTCCATGTCCCTTGATGACATCTTTTTATAGATTCTATGGTTTCTGAATCATCTGGCTATTAGAAGAGTGTCATTTTGGTCATTAAAACTCTTTTAGATACTAATGTACAATTCTTTTTTACTCTTTAAAAGTTGAATCTCATATTCAGATGCACTTTCCACTTCTTGCCTCTTCTGCCACTTGGGGATATGTGAAAAAGGATTATAATCTGTTGTATAATATTTTCCAATCTTTCAGTCTTCTCTCTGCCTTGTCTCTACATCTGTGAGATAATCCAGTATTGGGGAAGGAGAATAGATGGATAATAGAAAAAGGAGCTAATGTTTATCTAGCCGTTGTTTTATGTAGTTATCTGTATAGCAGGTGCCCAAAAGTTCTTCTCCGCACATTTTTTGGGGTTCTGTGGCCAACTGAGCAAAGCTGTCCAGCCTGTCCCCCTTTCAATTCCTCATCGCCAGCCACCATCCTCACAAGGTATGTGTAAGATTTCCTGAGCCTGACTGCGACAGGGTAAAAAATTAGTTAAGCCAAGGGGCTACTGTAATCTCAGTAACAGTGTGACAATCCTAGGAAGCTTAATTTGCAGGTCTGTTTGTGCTGGTTTGTTCATTCTCCTAGCTTCTGGGGATGGCTCAATGGTCAAGACAAATGATAGAGACACCACAAGATTACATCAGATGAGAAAATCGCGCCACCAGGGGCCTGTGCGAACAGTGTACGGCACAGGTCATGGAGATCCTGAGTTAACTAAAGGACTGTGTACCTATAAAAGAGTCTAAACTCCTCTCTACAGGAAGACAGTGGTTCTTTAAGGGGAGAATCTGCCAACCTTCTCATTTGCTGGCAAATTAATACCTCTTCCTTTCCTTTCTTCTCAACCCACTTGTTCTCACTTTTTTGTTTAGCTTCAGGAACAAGTCCTGAGCCTTTGGTAACACGACTTCATGAATTTTGCTCTTCCGAGTAGCAGAATTGCACCTCAAGTGCTCTCTTCCTACTTTGTCATCGGGCTTCTCCAGAGATCTCATCCCCTCAGAATACTCCCGACTATACGTAGACACCAGTCTCTATGCTGCTGTTTATCTCTAAGTTTCAATACCGGATACATCAGATGCACAGCTCTCACAGTATATGTGCTTAGGCCTGTGAGTTTCTGAAGCTCAGCAAGCGGCCAGTGGAAAATGAGGTGTCAGTTCTCTTTTCTTTCAGACCCCTGTTACCTTGAAGAATAGGTCTCCTGGAGCCACCATCCCTTGGCTTGGAAGAAGGTGGGGCAGAAGCACAGCCAAAGCTCTCTTACCCCAGGCCTGTGGCTCCACGATTCTCCATTAAATTTCTAGTCTTCTATGTGGGCTGAAGGTAGTGGGGAGACGAGGTTAATCCATGTTGTAGTACATTCTGTGAGGTTATGTCTATTAATTTTTCCTTATAATATGGGGATCTCAATTGCCTGTTATCCAAAGCTTTAGCTGAAAATCTAAGAGAACAGTAAAATCCCACTCAATGTCCTGGTATATTTTTATTCAACCAACATCATTTACTGGCCCTACTAAGTGTCAGATACTGTTTCAGGTACTGAGAATCACAAATGAGGTTTTTGCTTTCATTGAACGTAGATTCTTTTTGGAGAGTGGAGGGAAGCTATGGGAACTAGACAATGAACAAACCGGAAAAGAGCAAATTCATATCTGTGTTAACTGTGCAGAGTTAAAACAGGGGATCTATTCAGAGACTGGATGATTAATCTGGAGGGAGTGAGGCAACCTACAAAGGAGAGGACAGAGGTATTGGCTCTCAATCTTAACTTGATTTGCTGAGGCTTTAGGGATAGTTAGGTTTACACTATAGGACTAGGGTCCACAAACAACAGTTCACCAAATTGAACCTGCCATCTCTTAGTGTAAATAAAGTTTTATTGGGACAGAGTCACACTCATTTGTTAATATATGGTCTATGGCTGCTTTTGTGAAATGACTCCAGAGTTGAGAAGATGAGACAAAGACTGTATGGTCTACAAGTCTAAAATATTATCTCTCTGGTCCTTTACAGAAAAAGTTTGCTGAACACTTGCTGTAAGAATAAAATGGTTCATGCTTTGAGGATACATTAAGTATCTGAATAACCTACCAAGATGGAAATTATTTTTATTCTTCAATGAATTACAGTCATATTTATACCTGCTGTCATCTAGGATGATTCTCATCCTAGAATCATTGAATTCCTACATGTGGTTGCTTCATATTGATTAGAATCACTTACTGGATTTTGCCTAGCCTGCCTAGTGGATATAGCCTGCTTCTCATTAGAGTATCTGTTGATTTAGATGATCTGGTATCTATCATAACCATCAGGGCATTCTCACAGTGAGGTTTAGGTTCTCACTTATGGAGTGTGACTATTCTTAACAGTCCAGCACTTGTGCCCAGGAATGCCTTCAGAGATGTGTAAGACCATTTCCTTGCATACTTATGTCCTACTTTTTGTCTGCTCTGATGAAATATTTTTAAACGTTTTGCCTTTCTAATTTGTGTCCTTTTACAAAATGTTTGTCAAATATTGATTCCCTTCCACAATGGAGCTTGAATGCAGCTGACGGTCGTTTTGTGTTCCAATGTTGATTCATGCCTGCTGCTGCCAAAGTACTTTATTGTGTACTGGTTTCATCCATTGACCTAAGCTCAGGGCCGGGGATAGGGTTTGTTTAATGGCTGCAGCTGGGGATCCACAGCCTTTTCCTGATATTATAAATTGTGCTGTTGTAAAGCTTTTTAATATATGGTCTTTTTTAAAAATCTCAATGCCTTTTAACAGTGTTTAAATTGAGGTAACACAACCCCATCGTAGACAATAAAATTATGCTCAGTCTTTTGTACAGGAGTAAACAACCAGATAAAGGAATTTGTCCAAGTTAATGTAGGGAGTTCTCAGTCATCCCAAAACCGAGGCATATGGTGCTATTTTTTTTCTGTCAAATATGCTAATGTTATCTGTGCTGTTTTTGTGATCACAGTTGTTCCTCTTTTCATGATGCCCACCATTTTTCCTCTTGTTAATGAGTTTCCTGTTTGTATCCACCAATTCCTTCTGCAGCCTGGACCTTTTCTCCTGATGTGACCCCACACTTTATTGTTTCTACAAATTCTGGTACTTTCTCTTATTACACTCTTTCCACGGGGATTCCTATATGCCTTCAGAGTGGCTTAGGTGTCCATTTCCCATCATGTTATGAATCCCGCTCCCCTGCTCCTTGGTCTCCCTCCAACATCTGCCAGCAGGAAGGAGCTCAAACTAGTTGAGCTAACCCCATGATGGTACTGTGGGCTGGGAGCTTCCCTATCCAGCATCCCCACCTTTGGCTGAGAAGGGACCAACAAGATAATTTCATTCAAAATGTTTTATTTCACTAATAGGGAAACTGAGACTTCATGCATTCTTAATAAAGCATGAAGCCAGAGTTTGTATCCTGATGTATATATATAAAACTAATTTCTGCTATGAAAGTTAAACACATACATAAAACCCAAGCATTGTTTGTATTAGTCATTTGGGGTTATTTTAGCTTTAGTGGTGGCATGACGTGATTAAATAAATAACTTTACACTAGAATACTTAAATAGAAGTCTAACATTTTGTCTTAAGGGTACATTAGGTTTTATTACACTTAGTCATGTCATGCATGCATAAAATCCAACAGAATATCTAGAGTAATATAAAAGCAGAATTTATCCTGTTTTCAAGGAAAGTTCTTTATAATTTCAACAAATTGCTTAGCTATGTTGAGTACAAAAGGGAAAAATACTTGATTGAGATGCTACATATTTCAAAACAAAATTCAAAGGAGTTGCTAGAGCAAGAACTCAATCATCTCAGAATAATGCCGATATTATTAGTTATATTTGTTTTTCAAGAGCTGCCAGTAGTCACACTTTTAGGTCAAGGTGTGACAAGGGAATAACATATGATGGTGCACCAAACATAGACAAAGTATACCCACTGGCTCAAATTTCCTGATGTTGTTCTGTAAATTAGAAACCTAAATCTGCAGAGCAGAGTTTCCACTTAGACAACCTGCTATGTGAGCCTTTTATTTCCACTCAAAAACTTTTCATGTAATGGCTACAATTTACTTGCCATGTTCTTTATCTTGATTCTTTCCTTCCCCATCATTTATGCTTAGGTGTGTATATATAGAAGCTTTTTTCCTTCTAGTCGCCCATCTGCTTCTGGCTGAGCTCAAACTAGGTGACAACCACCTATCTGTGATCAAATGCTATACTCCAAGCCACGTATCATGACAACAGTGAACACGCCAGGGAGGAGGAGGAAAAGGTGGCTAATTTTAAAGAATGGAAGCTGTGATTAGGACACAAATAGCTTGGTAATAATCCCTGAAAGTACCTGCCATTTAGAATAAGGGGGGAAAAAGCACCAAACAAGCAGAGTGGTTATGATAAAATATAGTTCTGATTTCAGACTCTCAGGTTTGCATGAACTGAAAAGCTTCTGCTTTATGACATTGCAAGAATGTTGTCTAGCAGGTATATGCACCCCTCCAGTGAGTGAGGACGTCTGTGTTTTTAGACAACCCTATTTGTAGTTGAAATTTTTTTATGGCCCCTGGCTTTAGCCTCTCTGTAATTCTTCCCCATTGGGCTCAGCAGACAGGAGCTACTCATTTTACGTGGCAGCTTTCCCATTCTTTGCGTAGATGTATCAGGCCATCATGTCCCCACTCCCTGCTCTCACTTGCTGCCAGTTCGCTTGTGGCCCAAGCCTTCTATTCACTAAGCAAAACATATTTTACTTTAAACATTCCTAGTGTGGCAGATCTTTAGGCTTTCTAACCATCCAGTTTAATTCTATGACCTTTCCAGTGTGTCTATCTACCTTTAATGGGCATGATTTACTAGGTGTGCTCTAAGTGACAGAGAGAAGATTGGGACTGACGTCTACCTTGTCCTGGTACATGACTATGAATTAACTGAAATATTCACTTTCTTTTTAGTATCCACATTATATAGTTGACTTCCATTGACCTTTCTGTCTGCTACATTACCTAATATTTATGTTATTTCCAAAAGTCATTATGCTGCCTTATAATTGCATAGATGTGCATGATATTACATTGATTTTTATTAATTTTCATTTTGATATATTTTATCTTACTAAAGATATTTTTGGATCGAAAGTATGAACCCTGAATGCTCCCAGATGACGAAGGGAGTACTTAGCAGCAGCTATCTTGACTATCTGGATTCTTGTGGCCACTTCAGGAAAAGATATTGATTCCTTCTGATTTTCATCAGTGTGCCAAAAATAGAATATTTAACTGCCATGGTCTATGAGGCTGTTAGGATCATCAAATCCATTTATAATACATTTGACTGGAGAGTTGTACCAGGAGATATTTTTAAACATATTTTATTTTGGATATTTTGAAATGTATATAAAAAGAATGGTATAATAAATCCAATATACCCATATTTTCCAATACATATGAATTCAACAACTGTCAATATAGTGACAATGTTGCTTAATCAATACCCTACCCACTTTTCTTGCATTATCTTTAAAGCAATCTCAGAAATCACTTTTTATCACTATTCCATTATGTATTTTTTAAAAGATAAGATCTCTCTGTTTTATGAAAACCACAGTGTCATTTTCACAACTAAATGATATTAATAATATTCCTTAATATCATCAGCTAGCCAAGTAGTATTCACATTTCCAGGATCGTCTTTTATTAGGTCATTAAATATTAGATGTCCAATTTCAAATCAAATGTTTAGCTTATTAGCTCTCAAACAAGAAGCAGTACAATTAAGTATGTGTCTAAACTATCGACACAGTTTTTTCATCTTAACAGTAGCTTACGTATGCCAGCAGCGCAGAAGCCTGGCAAGCAAGTGGCTATGCAATCATGAAAGGTATTTTCCACAGCTTGTTGAGAATTGAATATTTTTTCTTGTAAGCGGTGGTCCAAAGTCAGGAAGAAGTGGTAGTCATTTGGCGTAAGCTCTGGTGAATATGGTGGATAACAAAGAGTTCCTAAGTCCAGTCTCCATAATTTGAGCAGCGTTATTTGTTCAACATGTGTTTTAGTGTTGTCTTGCAAGAGGATTGGCCTCATCATTTCATCCAGTTGGATGTAATCAGTTGACCAGGTTTCATGAAGCTGTGGTGGATAATACCAGTGCTGGACCACCAAACAGATACCATTAGCTTTTTTTTGATGAATATTTGGTTTTGGACTGTGTTTCAGAACTTTATCTTTATTGAATCATTGTGCCGAATGCTTGTGATTATCAAAAAGATTCTATTTTTTATCACATGTAACAATACAGTATAGAAATGGTTCACCTTTATGTTGTGACAGCAAAGAAAGGCAAGCTTTGAGATTATTTTTCTTTTGACGTTTCTTTTTTTTTTTTTTATTTGTCAGGATTTTAATGAGAACATATACATTTGGTTTTATCATTGAAGTCATTATTTGTGTAATGATTGTGTGATTGTGTGATAGAAAGAGCTGGGTTATGTGAGGGTAAAATATTTTATTTTCCTGCCTCTCACTCTTCAAAGCTCCTCTAATGTCCTGAATGATGGCTTGGCAATCGAGGGTCTTCAAAATCAGAAGAGCTTATTTTGCTTTATGTTTCCACTGCTCCCCTGTAGGGCACGACTACCCAGAACTCCATGCAGTGTTCACCACCAGTGAATCCTCACCGTGGTCTCTGCTTGGCCTCCTCAAAACCTTTGCACCTGTTATTCCCTTGGCTTGAGATATCCTTCTTCTTTCTTCCATCCATGTCTGGATTATTTTTGCACATAACATAGTTTTGGCAAGTCTTGTATCTTTTCTATCTCTACTTCCTCTTCAAGGCTCACTTAGAAAGCATCCTTTTGAAACTTCATACCTACAAGATGTG
>CAUYRT010036226.1:0-30081 GCA_963574885.1 Lepilemur ruficaudatus
GTTTGGCTTCTGACTTCTACTCTTTAACACTAAATGCCAAAACATGATGGAATAATGCCTATTGGGTTTTATAGAAAAAAATGTTTAGATCCATGGATTTTAAGCTCACTAAATTTTTATTCATGTTTGATGTTATAAGTAACATATTCTAGGAAATTTAAATATTTAGGAAATTTATCAGCTATTTGCCCGTTGTGGGAAAAAATAATTTTTATAGTCATTGTCTAATTGACCTAGAGCGGAATCAATATTATGAACTCAAAAAGTCAGTGCTCTGACATCCTTTTTATAAAAACGGATCCTCAGGCATCTGCCTTACCCTTTACCCAGTCTGCTGGCCGGGGGGCCTGTCCCCACCCTGCAGAAGGCCCATCTTGCTCTGCCACAGCCATGGGCATCCCATCTGGCGCTCCACTCTGCATCCTTGCTATCCAGGAACCCAAGACAGCTCAGGAGAGCAAAACCTCAGGGTGTCTTTCTATCTGACTGATGCTCTGCACCCAAATTGATGTGTCTGCACCCCAAGGCGGTGCCTGGGAAGTCTCAGGGGCAGAGTCCTAGATGAGGAGTAGAGCCTGGGATCTCCTTTGCTCTCTATGTTACCTTCATTCATCCCTATCCCTGGCTTCTATGTTACCTTCATTCATTCATTCATATATACAGCTGCCCCTCCCAGGGGAAAATTGGCACATCTACTTTAGAGGGCGGGATCTTCCCTTTCTTCTTTCTGTCTGTACTTCTTTTACGTGAAAATCTATAATATAGATGGTAAAAAATAAACAGTTGGTTTGGGGTGTATTAGGGTAGGGGATATTAAGAGATTTAGACAAACCTTCTTAAGACAATGCCTGGAATCGCAAAGGTATTGTCTCCTGCAGAATGCTACTTTTGAATTCCAGAAACTGAATTTTACTTTAGTTTCCCTTGTATTTTCTTTCTATAATAAATTCCCTCCAGCTCAGTGGCCATTATAGACTCATTAGGGCTGACTAGGGTGAAGGTCATTTACAGAGAAAGGCAAAACGTTACTATGCTATATTTAGATGAGACGACCCTAATTTATATATTTTTATCTACTATGTATATTATATATAAATATATAAAAGCCAACAAGTTATGAACCATGACTGTTTCTAGTACATAGTGGTAGTGTAATAGTCATTGTTTTCTTTATATTAGCCTGACATTTTATTTTTCTAAGTTCACTATAACACGTGTGCATTGCTTGTGTATAATAAAAGTACAACTATTATTTATAAATATTGTAAAAGCAAGAAGTATAGGGACTTATAATAGCCCAAACAGGTAATACATAAAAAATTCAAAATGGTAGTAATAATTTGTAAGGCAGAAATGTAAGATTTAACATATTAATAAATCTATATACTTAAGGGTCAAAATATAGTTGTCCTTTAAAAACCCAAATGTGCTTTTACCTTTAAATAGTCATGTTAGGATGAAAACAATCCACTCACTTGTATGTACGTTGCCGTGGCTGCTCCTGGTACTTATACCAATACATGAAATAATACAAGTGACATATCTGATGTAAATGGGCATTGTTTTGTCCCATACGTACAGTCTTGCTTTAAACTGATCTCATAACCTGTCTGCTGCTGCTTATTGAGGGCTAATTCTGGAAGGAAAAAGCTAGGATTCTGTTCCAAAGCCTGGCTTTTATCACTGATTCTCCCTCTCATCAAAGGCGGAAAATGGAAGAGCGTTACAAACAGGAACCATAGCTTATTGGAAAAGATGAATCACCAAGTGATGAGTCAAACCAGAGCCACTGATGGTGCCCTAAATCATAAGAGCAGCCTGTCAAGGGGAACCCCAGAGGAGATTTAGGACTTGGCACCACCCATCCATCTCATCCAGTGCATTTGTGAGCTCATGTGCTCATGTGACAAGTGATATTTTGGAGGTATGGGACTCCTGGGGTTCTTATCAAAGGCTTCTGTGAGTCATTAGAAAGGAATCGGTCCCCCTGCCTTTCTATGGAGCTGTGTCACTATTGTGAGGTGCTAGAAATGGATGTCTACATTTATGTCATCCCAACTTCATCCCAGCTGTTTAGAATAAGCAGCCGGCTCTCTGTGGACTTCTCTGTTCTTCTGCTGGAACCAACTAAAGGTCAGTTGAGCAGTACATCAAGAGTGCCGTTCCTGAGGACTTCTGGATTATAAAGTCTTCTGGCAACGACATTCCATGTGGAGGAGAGTGCCGACAGATCACTGACTAATGGTCTCACCTTGCCAAATGCCATATGGAGAGACCAGATTGCCTAGCCGGTTCTTTCTTCCTGTTTTCCAGGGTTGCCCCATGAGCGCTGGTGCGTAGGAAAAACTATGCTCCCTTGACATGTTTTAGGATGGAATTTTCTAGAATCGCCTGGTTTTCTCTCTGGCAGTTCCACTGTCTCAGTTTGGTATCGCTCTTAAATTGGAGTTGGCTTTCAGCCAGCACCCCCTGTTTGATTCTCTCCCGACTCCTGGACTTTCTGTTAACTCTTTTCTTCAGCCAATTTCTGATTGTCATCCATCAGCAGTTGGGTTCAGGCAGACACGTGAAGATAGCACCCAGGAAATTGGTTCAAAAAGTGATGATGTTAGGCAGAGTGTGGGTTATTTTCAAAACAAACCAGCTGAATTCAGTCAAGCAACCAAGCAGTTACTAACCGGTTGGTTGTGATGCAATGGTTGGAAGAGTGGATGCCTTTCAAAGCCATCTGTGTATACAGACACAGCGTTAGTTAGTTTCTATAAACTGACATCCTTACGATGACTCCTCTTAATCGGCATATTGATGCTTTTTACCCTTTCGTTTTTTTCTTGCTTTATGGTGTATTTCATTAGGGAATTAATCTATTCTAATTAATTTTAAGGCACCACTATTCCTCTGTTAAACCTGATTCCACTTACAAAAAGAGGTTCTTCCAGTATGACAGAATTCTACAAGAGCAAGCAATTTCAGTTTCAATGTCCTTCTGGGTCTGAGAACTAGAAATATAATTTGCAGTGAACTCCATCTTCTTCAATTCCTCCTCGTCCTCTTTTTCTTTTTTTTCCCCTTTTTTTCTTCCATTTCCCTGCAGCCTTTCAATATATTTCATATAACATTGTTAATCTAGATTCCAGAGGCTCAACTGTGCTGGGAATGGGTAAAGAACATGAATCACCTCCGTTCCCCCTTTTCTGCTTTAATTATAAATATGTGAATCATAGTCCTAGGAAAATACACCGGGTAAAGAAAGGAAATAGATAAGGGAAGGAGGAAAAAAAAAAAAAAAAAGCCTGTCCAAATTTCCAGCCAGCCTCTGCAAGGCATTCACCAGGCAGGCTAATAACTTAAGACAATGTCTGACAGGTTGATATTTCCAGCTTGCTTTCCTGAAAAATATTCTGGGGCCCAAAATATTGCAATGCCTACCTGCCTTGTGAAATTCTAAAAGAAGATTCAGAAAGGGCAAGGAAGAGTGCCCAGAGAAAGGACTATTTCTGATTTTGCCAATATGTTTCACAGCTCATAGAAATTGCTGATTTAAATAATCTATTACAAGACCACGTGGGCTCAGTTTTCCAGGAACAATTCGTCGGCTGGACTTATCGCTATGTTCAATTTGAGTGACTTACCACCAGGTAGACACTTGTTTCTTAATTTTATTTGTTTGCTTATGACTTGCCTTGGCCCTTTAGGTCTTTGGGATGCTTCGACAGAGTCGTGCTCTGTCTACTCGAATGGGCTTGTTCCTAGGCCACAGCGTGGTGGGAGAAGACAGTTATACCTCTGGTCTCCTACCTCACACAGTGCTGGGACCCCACACCTTTTAAATGCCTTTTCTTTCCTTTCCCTTGGAAGGTCCCAGGTAGAGTCTTCTGGATAGCCACTGAAGTTTACTTGAGTCGCCCCCAGCAGCCGCTGTCATGGGTACTATACCAATTGACCTTGATGTCACCATTTGCTCCAGGAGTGCTTTGTTACTTTCTCCAAAGAGTGCTCTCCAGGAGTGCTTTGTTACTTTCTCCAAAGAGTAGCCTTGGTCCTTTAACTTCCTTAGAACTCTCATTCTCCTGGAACCAATTCCACAGAGGACACTAGGGACACTAGGGACACTAGGGAAAGGCTTACAGAGCCACCATCGATCTCCCTCTTGGAGCTCCAGGTCTTGCTGCGTGCGCAAGGTAAGAAGCTCTGCCATGGGTGAGGACACCTCATCCCGAGTTAGAGAGAATAACATGTATTCCGAGGAACGCTGGCTGCTGCACAGCCATGAGGAAGATGTGGAGATGGATCGCTGGGCCGCCCGAGGGGCCATTCCTTAGAGCTGGTTATGATGACTCTGCAGCGGTTGGTGACTGACTGTGCTATTTGCCTGCATCTGAGAAACCCTATTCTCCGGAGGCTGACGACGGCGCTCCCAGGGCAATGGTTTATATTCCCGCACAACATCTGTTTTACATTCCTGTTCTCTGTAAATGTGCGCGGTTGGCCACTTGCCTGCACTTGCTTCTCCCTCCTTCTCCCCCTGCCGTTCCCTCCTCAAGACAGCTTTTCTCTTTGGAAGGATGAAATCATTTCTCTCCTGAACAGGTCTTTGCACAGTGGAAAACGCTGAACAATACCAAATGTGGCCTCCAGTTTGTGTGTTTCCTGCGGCCTCACCCAGAACGCTGGGCAGAGAACTGCCTCTGGAGCTTCTTCCCATTTTGTGGCCACAGCCCCGAGCCTTTGCAGGAGGGCTTACCGTCGCCCTTATGACAGTGGTTAAAATGTTACAGCCTCCTTGAGCAGCTTCACATGGAACTTCTAGAAAATTGAACTCCAGGCTCTTCCCTGTCCCCTGCCAGCCCCCCAAATTCCCCACGTTCCCTTTTGCCTTCACTTCTAATTGGAAAAAAGCGGGAGGGAGGAGCAGAGATCCTAAAATAGGTCAGGGCATCATGCAGGTTCCAAAATAAACGCCATCGATGCCAAGTCACTGAACCATGTAGCCCAAGCTGACAGTGCCTCATTTGCCTGCTGCTTCGGACTTGGGATTTTAAAGTCACAGTGAACATCCATGTAAAGGACTCACCAAAGAGCCTCAAAAAAAGGGAAGGCAATTTTGGGATGAGTCGGGGAGAAGGAGGCAAGAGGGAAATGGAGAAAGATGGTGCCATCCTGGGATTTAAGTGTGACGTTGCTATTTCTGGTTATGAATGTGGGGTTTGGATGGGAACAGGGAGGAGTAAATCCATCCTTGCCTCAGTGCAGCTTTGAACTTTACGAGGGTGGAATAGTAAGCACACAACGCAGGGTTTTATGCATCAGCACAACTTTGTGTTAAATTGTTCTCAGTGGGTATCTGGTAGGGCAAAGTGAGTATGAATGGCCCTGTTGTTCTGGAAGTTGAATTGCAATTACCGAGATGTGATAGGAAACCTGGTTTTAACACTGCCCAGTAAAACAGTATTCCTCCACTTATGTATGGCACCTATGGTCCATTTAGCTTCACATACACAAAGTAATCTCTTTGGTAGTCAAACTCCCATGAGCCACCCAGAATAAAGAGAAGAAAGAACTCTGTTGCCTAGCAACCAATGGAACATTACAACACTAGATAAATTGAATCAATATTGCTCTAAATATTGAACGCTTAGATGATGAAAAAACCCTCAAAGCCATGTCCATAACTCCTCAGCTCTTTCCTGTCCTAGACTTAGCAGCTGAGTGGGGTAGGACCAGCTGGTGTTTTGACAATGTGCAGAGACCTTCAGGGAGGGAGGGGACAGCATGCTGAGTTGCACAGGGGAACCCGGCAGTAGTGATTCCAGAAAGGAGATACCTCAAGGCTGAATCCCTAGGAATCTGGAGCCTCCTGACCACTTTGGCAGCATGGGGTGGACTGGAGTGAGGTCATTGTCGTGAGTTCCTAACCTGTTGGCATTTGGTCAGGGAATCATTAAAGTTGAAGAGACCAAGGTCAATCTGCCAATGGTTTTTGTAAATAACACCCTTGGTCGGCGCACATGCTGTCTTCCCGAGAGGCCCTGCCCCCAGGCCCTCCCTGTCCCCTACTCCCAGCTCCCATCATCACTGAGCCACTAAGCCCCAGCGGTGGGCTGTCCCTTCTCTCTCTGTTTACATCCCTCAGATTGACACATTGGGACTTCTTTTCTCTTAAAGCATCTTGTAGTCTTTTTAAACCTGCCTCCTACACCTTGGTAGAAATGAGCCCAGTTTGGGGGGACTTTGAGCAATGTCCAGCTGCCTCGGTTTTCCACCTAGGCACTTTTTCTTCTTTGAAATAATGCTGTACCTATCTCTAGAAACAATTTCCTGGCACAGTATCCTTTCTGAAGAGGCTGGTTATGTGCCCTTTTGCAAAGCTTTCCTTGGGGTCTGCAGATTTAGGCTCTTGCCACAGTTGCCATCAGAAGCACTCATTTTTGCACAGGTGCACTGAGAGAGTTGACCTCAGAGTTACTAATATGTGGAAGAGGGAAACTAACATTGACCGAATTCCTGCCACATGCCAGGCACTGCATAGGGGGTTTTGAACAAACTGGAGCTGCTTATTTAGGCCCATGTAAGGTAGGGTCTATTCTTTCCATTTTACAGATGGGGAAACTGAGACTGTACATGGTAACTTGTCCTTAAGAGAGAGTTGTGTTATCGCGGCAGGCGGTAAGTCCAGGTTTCTCTCTGGTCTTTGTGTGGCCATTGGGAGGCACAGGGCTGAGCAGTGGGCCCCTCTCTTGTTTCCACTGGGCCACACACGTGCCATTTGGAAAGAAAGGATGGAGGATAGGACTCCACAGGCTCTGCATGGTGATGTGGAGGATGGTGCCCATGCTACAGCAGAGGAACCTGTCAAATTTTGAGACACAGTGAGACAGGAAAATAGATTTTTCTTCTTTCTAGTGTTAAGTAGTGCTGTCACTGACAATTCGTGTTTGTCCTTGGGAGCTGTGTAGTTTGGATTTGTATAGTCCGACTTCTACTTCTAGGACAAGCCAGGCAGGTGCTGTTTTTCAGTATGCTCCTGACACTTTGTTCCTCACCATATTACTGCTCGAGCTTGGACCAGGCTATGTCCATGCATGTGGGGGTGATTCAGGGGACTTACAACATTGGGGGAAGAAACTTAAAACTGTCAAATGTAATTTTCTCATAGTCCCCAGGAAGGCCCCCAGGAAGACAGACTCTCTGCAGGGTCACTTGTGGCCCATTCTTCCTCCCTACTGTTCCCCTACTGGTTTCCTTTTGTCAAGTGTCTCCTTCTTCCAATCTCCATGGGGTGCTTCTCCATTTACCTTTTGGGAAATCTATCTCCCTATCCTCAGGGAAATATCTGAATCTCAAGATCCATTACTACTCTCTCCTATCCCACCCCAATAGTACATTTATTCAAGACTAACTCATTAGATTCATGACAACACCCTGGGCAGGCTGTGTAGGGTGCACAGCAGGGAAGGTATCCCTTTTCCCAAAATCTCCCAACGGGGTACCTGGCAGTGGTGGGAGCCTCTGTATCTTCTTACTCTCGGCAGACCAAGTGCTGCTACCCCAGGACAGAAACACTGCAGAAGCCCCACCTGGGTTTCAGGCAAGTTCATGCCATGGCCAAGTGCTCTGTGCAGGTGGATTTCTGGACAGGCCTCTGAGTCCATGGTGTTCATTTCACCTGTCACCAGAGAGACTATTTGTCCCTCTGCTCCCACGTGTCAAGCACCGTGCAATGCATCATTCCACCCACTCCACTGCAAGTTAGATATCGTTAGCCTCGTTTTACAGAGGAGGCAAGGGAAGCACGGAGAGACCATGCAATTTGCCCGAGGACACCCAGCAAATGTGTGAGAGCTGTGATTTGAATCAAAATTCTTCTGTCTGAAGTCAAGGCTCCTGTCTGTGCCTGTTCTGAGGGGTCAGTTTTGCAGAGGCTGCTGAGAGGAGCTGACTTATAGGAAATGCTCTAGGATCACAAGAGGGACCCAGGAGGCGACTGGCAGAATCTTGTCTTCACTTGGAAGATCAGGAGACTTGGATTTTAGTCCCTGTTTTATTCAACTTTATCGAGCTCCCAAGCTTCCGTTTCATCATTTGTAAAATGGAGGAAGGAAGGCTCAGGGACCTGCCAGCTCTCAGAATCCAATTCAGATCAACGGCCTGAATCCAGGAGGCAAAACTTAGGAACTGAATCCAGACTGGTACAGAGATCTAATGCCTCTTCTTTCATTCTCCCGTCGAAATAGATAAAAGACATAAAGCAACTTCTTCACGCACCACCACGGCCAGGGGACCACGGAACTGAGGGACCACGGTCTCTTGCCTGGAATGAAATCTTTCAGCCACTGTTTTCTTGGGTGTCCTTTCTTTACATGTGGATAAAGGTCTCTGTAGGAAGGTATTTCTGGTTTTAGGGGAGGAAATCTGAATCTATAAAACCAATCGATTGGAGCTATGAATGTTTGCATTGCAAAAGAATTCTGAAGAATACTTCCATTTGTGCCATTCTACATTTATTATTATTATTATTAACAAATCAAATAGTGGAAAGCTAGTTAGTTAAACATTAGGAGTAAAGAAGTGGGGTCAAAATATAACCAGCCTACTGACTGGTTAAACCTGATTATTCATACTTCACCTTGTTGTAAAAGTCAGGATGACGTATGTTTATCGGAATGTCATTCCCATAGGAGGATCTCCTACTCTGAGACGTGCTTCTCCTTTTGAAAATGCTCTGCTCATGCCTATTAAAATCCTACCTCCCCATCCTCATTCTGGCTTTTAATCTCATTCTGCTTTGTATTGTACAAAGTGTGTTTGTACAAGTTGTTTCCATTACTAATTTTTCTTTTTAGAGCAGCCCTCCCTCTCTTAGTCCTCAGGGTGAAGAGTCGGGTATTTCACAGGCATTGAATGTATGCTTATTGATGAAAGGACACAATCCGTCACTGGAAAAGCTTCTTTACAAAACTGTAATGTGCAAACTGCTCGTGAGAAGACAGATGATTCAAAAAGGGAAGGATACCTGGGGAAGATGAAATCCTTGTTTGCAGTTCCTCCAGTCCTCCCTGATTTAGAATTACTCATCCACACCGTTTGCCATGTGACGCTAGGCATGAGGGGCCCATATTTCCCTCTCTACTGCTCCTGGGTTTGACCAGTGGGAAATGAGTACTCACAGCAGTGGTGAGTCCTGTGCCAAGGCCCCAGGAGGCCTTGTGTGTTCCTGCCTGCCCTTTCGTATTAAGACTCTGGACGTCTGCCATGAAAACAGCATGCCAAGTAGCTGCTGCTCCAAAGAGAGACACATGGGATGTACCTGAATCCAACCTGAATCCTGCTGCCAAGCTAAGCTGACTCACAGCCTGGAGCCGGGCTGTCCCAGAAACGCTGCGGGACCTGGGAGCTAGAGAGAGATATGCTGTGGTAGGGCAATGTGTTTTGGGGAAGCTCGTTATGCAGCAATAGCTGATTAATATATTATTTTTATATGGGGCAAAGTAGATCCTATTGGGAGAAAGGCAGGGTGGTGGGAAAAGAAAGGTTTCTAGGTTACCAGGGAGGGAAGGAACCTGCTGTCTATCACAGGTTCTGAAGGACCTTGTAGAGAGAATTTCTCTGAAATTTCCAGACCTATCATCATGCCAGACAGGCCATTATGCTAAATTTTTTTTTTAAGGCAAGAATTCAGTGGTGACCCATACAGAAATAAAAGGGCAAAACTGAAAGGCAGTAAGAGAATAACCTTTTACATCAGGCAAAATTGATGGCCTGATTCAACAGCCCCAAAGGCTTGTATAGCTCAGCAATTTACAGCAACCGTCATTCCTGTTCATTTAGGTGACTTCCATTCACACGAAGGGTGAGGGTCTCCCACTCTGCCTTGGTGCAGGAGGGAGCTCAGAAAAATTTAAGGAAATATGGGCATAATTTAATTCAACCTTAATGATGGTAGGAATTTCCAGAGAAATGGCCATAATATTCAAATATTCATTATGATCATCTTTGGAAATGGTAGCATGATTCTTTTAACTATTGTGGTGGTGTTTTTCCTTGGGTAGGAAGATAGAATTTTAAAAATGGAACAGTTAAAAAAAACCCCACTAGATACCAGTAATGTTTCCGGAGGGCTTTGCAAAGTATTGGACTAAGCTTAGAAAAATGATAATTGTCTTTTACCTAGAAAAAGCAGGTAGGTCATTGCAGGGAGAGCGATTTAATTTTAGTCCACGTATTTCAACACAAATTTAAACCTCCCGCGCCATTAGCCAAAATCACTGAAATAGGGGAGTGCACAAAGGCCATGCCCATGTACACTAATTAATGATTCAAACTGAGCAGAATGTATAAACCCATTGGCAGTTACTTGTTTGACCTGACTTTTCTTTCTGTGATGATGGGCCTTTCTGTTGAAATGGACCGCCCAGTCCAGAGTGAGGCCTGCCTCTGCCACCTGCGGAGAGGTATTTAGCTTCTGAACCAGCACTTGGCTCTTAGTGTGTTGTTAAAGGAAAAGTCACCTGGAATTGTCGGGTTATACTAACATGTGTGCATGACTTATCTTGCAAAAATCCTTGAGGGCAAGCACCAAGTTTCTAGACACTCTATTTTTGTCCCTGCCTCTTTGTGCTGAGGCTGGTGTCTTGAACATCGGAGTTGCATAAATATATTTTTATTGTTGTGGCGGACCCATTTCATTGGCTAACTCAGCCTCTGTCCATGATTCTCTTCTGTCTAGCCCTCTTCAAGCTAGGCACCTGGGACTTAATTCTGGCCAATTGTAAACAGAAGCCTCTGGGTAGGGCTTGGGGAAGTATTTCTTAAAAATTGGCTTGCCCCTTCAGCTATTTTGTTCTCTTTTTCTTGCCTGGCTTGCACATGTGAGACTCAGAAGGGCAGTAGCTGTCTTGCTACCATGAGGCAGCAAACATGCAGATGAAGGTCCACACATTAAGGATGGCAGAACAAGATGATGTGAAGCCCCTGGACTCAGTGGTGTGTTGGAGCTAGCTTGTATGAGCTTTTGAGAGCTGACTGTTACATTATCAGGAATTTTGCATGCCTGTTGTTACACATAGCCATTATTAAAAATTCCCTTATGTAAACTTACAATTAAATAAGTTGTATTAAAACAAAGATAATATTCCAAACTCATAATTTCTTAATTCTTTTACTACTTTACTATTATTTAATGCTCTTGAGGTTATTTATGTCTATGATACTTGTAGGGGAAATACTTTATGTTGGTGTGATACTGAGTTCCTTCCCAACTCTGCATTTAGATATGCCATGTTGGTAGGTTGTAATCAAACCACGGTGGAAGTGTGTACACTACAGAAATTGGAAAACATGACAAATAAGTACTATCCCTTCAGAATGATTTTTAAACATTTACCAGCACATCATTGCTGGGTTCCTAAAGGCATCATTGATTTAGCACACTCAACTGCAGACCACCCTGTCCTAGAATTCTTCTTCTTCTTCTTTTTTAATTTAAAGACTTTTATTCTGAGCCAAATATGTGTGACCTCGGCCCAGGGAGCCATGCCTGAGAAGCCTTGAGTAAGTGGTCCCAAGGTGGTCAGGTTACAGTTGGATTTTATACAGTTTAGGGAGACAGAATGCCTCAATGTTTTAAAACTAGTATTAGTTGAGTTTTGGGGTATTGGCAGCAAAAATCATTTCTAACTTGTGTCATTTCTAACTATTAAGTCATTTGTCACACTCTAACAAGCACAGGTGGAAATTATTCAATGTAATGCCATGGATGTGCAGAAGAAGAAAGAAATCCTGTTTGGAACTTAAGTCAGTCAGTTGGAATTTGCAGAAGGAAATCTTGGCAGCCTGTGGTGTTTGAGGCATCACATAAACAGCTGATACTTGACTCAGTAACTATCAGCACTTGGTGTCAGCATATAAATGTTGGGTTGGAAAAGTAGATAAATTGATTTTCCATTCCTCTCATTCTAGTTTCTTCCTTTCATCGATGCTGTAGTGATGGATCCTATTACTAGCATAACAGTCAGTAATATAAACATGTTATTTCTCTGGTTAAAGAACAATTCTTTTCAAAGCTATATAATGTGATAAACTGACCTTGAATTATGCCTATAAAAATAATAATTTACTCTTTTCTCCAAAGCTATCAAAAAATTCACAAGCTTTATAACCTATAAACTGTCTAACCTTAAGCTATTGTTATATATTTTTCACATTTTATGAGTTAAAATAGACTTGGGAGTTAAGAAGAGACACATATTGGTTCATCTACTTCACAGCCTGGGATATTAAGGGTCAGAGAGGTTAAGTTATCTGTTCAAGGTGAAAAAATAGAAAGTGGGGTTTGATTGTAATTAACTGTATCTTCTTGTTACTTTTTTTTTCCCTCTCAGAATCACGTCTCTGTGTTCCAGAATAAATATTGAGTTTGAATGCATGAAAATCATTTTTCTGGTATTTAAACAGGGTGGTTGGATTTTGTTTTCTTGTTTAGCATGCCTCCTGAGGCTGTTAAGAAGAACCAGAGATCAAGTGTTTGGATCTTTGAATGCAAAATAAAATATTGCCCATGGAACTAGATTCTTTAATGGGGATTCTTGGTGGAGAAAAATATATTCTGTCAAAAAATAAACAGGCTGATTTTCTCTCCTCCTCTTTCTCTTATATGGTCTTCTTTTAGCGCCTTACTTTCTATTTATTTGTCTTTTATTGAATAAATGTTTACTGAACACCTACTATGTGCCAGGCAGTATTCTAGAGAACACAGTGGTGGGAAAAAGTTTCCCTGCTCTTATTGAACCTGTGTGTGCAGGGGAGGTGGAGTAGGGAAGAAAATTGTCAGTTAACAAACAAGGAAACACCGTGGAGAAAAAGGAATAAGGTAAAGTGTCACAGTACGGCTATATTTGGGACTGAGTAATTGATTGGGTCCTGAGAGGTGCTTAGGAGGGGTATCTGAGTGGTGTTTTAGTTAGTCCAGGCTGATATAACAAAGTACCATAGACTGGGGTGGCTCAGAAACACTAAAAGTTTATTTCTTGCAGTTCTGGAGGCTGGAAGTCTGAGATCAAAGTGCCTGCAGGGTCAGGTTCTGGTGAGATCCCTCTTCCTGGTGATAGATTGCCAACTTCTCGTGGTATCCTCACATGAGCTAGAGAGCTTTCTGGGGTGTCTTGTAAGGACACTAATCTCATTCATGAGAGCTCCATCCTCATGACCTAAAGGTCCTCCCAAAGGCCCTACTTCAAATTCCATCACATTGGGGATTAGGATTTCAACATATGGATATTTTTTGGGGGGGGGGAGAGGAATATTCAGTCCATTGCAAATAAGACCTGAATCACAATTGACAGGCCTACAAAGACTGGGGATAGGGCACTGGGACAGAAAGAACAAGTGCCAAGTCCCCGAGGAAGGAATGAGCTTGGTATGTTCATACAGAAGAAGGCAAGCCAGTGTGGCTGGATTGTAGTCATCTGGGAGTTGGTGGTAGGAGATGGAGTTGGAGGGTTATTCCGGACTAGTTCAGGTGGGACTTTTAGGCCATAGTGAGGACTTTGTGTTTTATACTATCTACAATGGAAAACCACTTAATGTTTTTAGGCAGAGGAGTGCCACAAACCAATGTGTATTTAAAAAAAGAATAGAGGTGTCAACGGTATAATTAACACTATCACCTAGAATGCAAGAAATATTGGTGGCTTAACCAAGAGTAGTGCAGATGGAGGGAACTTTTTGAATCTGAGGCATATTTTTTGTGATAGAGTCACAGGAGGTAGCAATGGGGTTGATGCAGGGAGCAGGTGTGCAGAGGAAATGGAAGAATCAAGGATGATGCTTTGGTTTGTGGCTTGAATGACTGGAGGACCATTTACAGAGCTCAGCAGACTGGGGGAAAGGTTCGAGCGTGTTAGGGAGCCCTATCAGACATTTCATACATGGAAAATAGTTGGATATAGGAGTTTGGAACCCAGGGAAAGGGTCAAGGTTTAGAGATAAAAATTTGGGATCGTATAAATAATCTTTAAAGTCTGCAGATAATCTGTGGACAGAGTAGAGGTAGAGGAGGCTACACTAGAATTTGGGGTGTTTCACTGTTATCTTCAGCCCAAAAAGACTTCCTCTCTGACTCAAGTTCAAAGGCCCCAATAACTGTTCTTCCTCATCCACCTCCTTATGGGCATTCCCTGCATTGTAGCCATCAGCTCTCCTCTCCTCCTCTCTACAAATTCCATCATTCCTGGATAATCTCATCTATTCCCATAGCTCCAAGTGATTTATGCCGGTGACTTCCCATGTCTATGAGCCTATCCTTATCTCTCTCCCCAGCTTAGTTCAATCAAATCCATCCAATTCAAATCAATTTGAACCAAGAAGCATTTGTTGAACAACTGCTACATACTAGGCACTGTCCCAAGCAGGTCGGATGGTCACTGAGAGGCTATACAGAATGACACTACTTAGGTGACTTCAACTCTCAACCTTGGGGCTTAGAAGCCTGATTCTCTCAGCATATTAAGTGGGACAATTTCTCAGGGTGCAAATTAACTCAGCTCACAAGAATCTCATGTATATAAATCAAAATGTCAATTCACTAATTTACAATGGGAAGTACAACTTACAAGAGGCGCTGGCATTCACATTCGCCTGATCTGCACATTTTCTCTGTCTAGGAAAACTACATATAAAGCCAGATTATCAGAAGGTTGCATGGATTACAAGAGATCAGAGAACAGGGCCTTGGTGGCAGATTTTAATGTTTAATATCACCAGCCTCTGATAGTCTGATGCATCTATGTCCACAGAGAAATCAAACAAATCATGTATTCCTGGACTTCTTTGGATACCGGAAGAATGCTTTGATGGGTACTGCCAAAAGGAATCTCCCTTGTTTTCCTCTTTCTATGTTCTGTGATCACATCCCCCTTTGGTCTAATGCGTTCTTTCTCTGGATAAGTTAATACAATCAATTAACTCACCACCAGGTCTTGTTTTTACCTAGCAATAATTTCATCTCAGTAAGGGTAATGCACATATTTCTGATTTCTTCCTTTATGTGTTGGAAGAATTCACTTAGGTATTTGAGAGTAGATTTGTTTTCTCCATTTCAAATTCTGTGGCCTCAAGTATCCAGAATAATGTTTTGCAAATAAATATCTCATCTGCTGGGCGCGGTGGCTCACGCCTGTAATCCTAGCACTCTGGGAGGCCGAGGCGGGAGGATCGCTCGAGGTCAGGAGCTCGAGACCAGCCTGAGCAAGAGTGAGACCCTGTCTCTACTAAAAATTGAAAGAAATTAATTGGCCAACTAAAAATATATAGAAAAAATTAGCCTGGCGTGGTTGCACATGCCTGTAGTCCCAGCTACTCGGGAGGCTGAGGCAGGAGGATCGCCTGAGCCCAGGAGTTTGAGGTTGCTGTGAGCTAGGCTGACGCCACGGCTCTCACTCTAGCCCGGGCAACAGAGTGAAATTCTGTCTAAAATAAATAAATAAATATCTCATGAAGTGTTTGTTGAATAAATGAATGAATGACTGGATTAACTTTTGCCCCTATGTAGCTTGGATGATTAGATAGAAAAAAGTAGATTTGGAGCCAGATGCAGTGGCTCACTCCTGTAATCCCAGAAATTTGGGAGGCCATGGCAGGAGGATCCCTTTAGGCCAGGAGTTCGAGACCAGCCTGGGCAATATAACAGGACTCCACCTCTACAAAAAAAAAAAAAAAAAGGTAGATTTTATTTATCATACTTAGTTGATTTTAACAAAAACTGAATGACTGACAAAAGAATTTTTATAGTTCACTTCCCCAAGACATAGGGTTCTATCAATATTGCACTTTTAGGGCAGTTGCGGGTAAAGATGGGATCCAGCATGCTGTCATGGCTTCATTCCATACACAGCTCAAAGGAGGACAGCTTTTTGCTTCATTTTCTTATTTTGGTTTAACGTTAACTCTTCCAACGCTAAATGGCAGAAATCACTTTTCGTCTGTTACGTACTTTACATTTCTTACCAATCCCAATATGCTTTTTTCCTCATGTTAATAAAGCAATAGAATGAGTCAATTTCTGTCTGAATGAATAACCAACATTGAGATCTCAGTACGGTAAGGGCCAGGTGAGAATCATGTCACAGCTATGCGTGACTCTATAACAGTGCTTTTCTGGAAGTCAATTTGGAACAAGAACCTATGAACCTATGACCCAATATTTCCACTTACAGAAATTTATCCTGAGGAAATAGCTAAAGAAGCAGTTAAAGATTTATATGTGGGGATATCTTTATAGGGAAAGTCAAAACAAACACAAAACTAGAAGACACTCAACAATGATTGGTTAATGTGGCACATTATACAATAGAGCGCTATGCCCCCATTAAAAAGTGTGCTTTCAAAGAATGTTTAAGGACATGGGAAAATGCTTGCTGTGCACATTGTCACTTTCTTCACTAATATCCTTTTCCTTTGTTCTGATTGCTGTGATGGGAGCACTCCTGTGTTCTACATGGTGCTAACACTCACATATCTAGAACCTATACATTTTAAATCTAATGTGCACAGCCTCACGAACCCCAAAGTTCCAAGCACCTAATTCCTACAGATTTCTCTAAGCTCCTCATAACAGGATATAAGAAGTGGGATAATAAAATAAAAATTACACAAAGACCTATCAAAGACTATCTTGGGCCAAGACTCCTCGTGTGAGTCCATCGTTGTGCCAGAAGATGGGACCAGAGGCTGGACCTCATGAAGTTTCACACAGCAGGTGGAATTAAGCAGAGTATTTAACCTGGCTTTTGGAATTTGGAGCTGGGGGTAAAAGGATCAGACAACACTCTGTAAGTCTTCTACTACGAATGGCTATCTGAAGCATGTGAAAAAATCACAAGTCTCAGGTTCACCTAAGGGAAGACAGAGACATGATGCATTTCTCTCTTGCTCCTCATGTCTCAGCATCAGCACCAGGGGAGGTGTGAGTCCAAGGGCAGCAAGAATCCTTAATGTCTGTGGCAACAGCAACAAGAGCAGTGGGCAGTGTCTAGAACACTAATTCTGCCAGAGCGTTGTAACATCTGCGATAGCACTGATTCCTTGCAGGGAACGACCTCTTCCTTCTCAGTTCATTAAGTTTGGAGGAGGAGATTACTCTTATTGGCTCCAGGAGAGGGTGGGGCCAAAGGTCTGGCCAATCAGAGTGCTTCATCATCCCTGCTTAATTCCACCTGCTGTGTGATACTTCATGAGGTCCAGCCTCTGGTTCCATCTTCTGGCACAGCCTTGGGCTCACATGAGGAGTCTTGGCTCAGGATGGTCTCTGATTGGTCTTTGTGTAATTCGTCTTTTATTACCCCACTTCTCATATCCCATTAATAGGAGCTTAGAGAAATCTGCAGGAATAAGATGCTTGGAGCTTTGGGGTTTGTGAGGCTGTGCACATTAGATTTAAAATTCATAGGTTCTAGATTTGTGAGTATTAGTGCCATGTACAACATAGCAGGGCTCCCATCACAGCAATCAGAATGAAGGAAAAGGATGTTGGTGAACAAAAAAACAACGTGCACAGCAAGCATTTTCCCCCGATGGGCTCAGAGACTGGGGACTTTGGCTAATTGATGAGGCCTTGAAGAAGAGCCGGAGTGGCTAACTGCCATTCTGCCACCAGGAGGAGAAAGCCAAGCTGAGCTGGAGACCACATGGGAACACAGAGCAGAAGTGGAGAGCTCAGGTCTTAGTGGCACAGTTTGAATCTCTGAATTCCACCGCGTCTGATACTTGCTTATCCCTGAACTTTGAGCTGTGTGAGCCTATAAATCCCCAAAGTGCTTTAATTGTTTTGCTTAAGGCACTTGGAGTTTATTTTCTGTCACAACCAGAAGACTCCTAACTGATGGGCTGCTTATAACTAGTTGATGAATATAGCAGGAAAAAGTAATAAATTGCAAATTGTATGTGTATGTGTGTGATGTGTGAAGAAATGTACCAAAATGTTAACAATGATTATCTCTGAATTGTGGGATGATGAGGTTGTTTATTTTTTTTTCTTTCTTTTAATACTTTCTGGGATATTTCAAATTTTCCAAAGAGATCACACATACATTTTAATAACAAAGCAAAGGGGATTAAAGACCTTTTGGTTTTGGTTTTCCTCTTTCTTCAGTGGCACAGGCAGAAGGCCAGATGGCCTTTTCCATGACATCAGCAAACATTTCACAGCCTCCCCTGACTGCTTCAGGTGAAGACAGGTAAGTTTGAGTTATAGGATAACCTTGTGTTTAGTTAGATAATGGAAAAGCAACCGTGGCCATTGAGTAGCTTAAAGGCTAGCATTCAAATTCCTGACTTTGTGTCCGGTAGACAGAGGGCTCGCCAGCCAGCCCAATGACTGCTGGATCCTTGCAAATTCCCAAGAGAGGAGCTGAGACAGCTACCCACAGACGGTTTTCCTGGGAGGCTGGGGGAGAAAGTGCTGGGCATTCTGACAGCAGTGAAAACAGAAGAACCTCCATTAAACCATTCTACACATTCCAGAGGTCTGCCATGTCTTTTGTGGCTGGCTGCCTTTGCCACCCAGACTTTATAAGCATGAGAGGAGCAGAGAGGCGGGGAGTGAAAGGGAGGGAAGGGGAGCAGGAAGGAAGCACAAGAGAAGGCCCCTCAGGAGATGGGACTGGTGCTGACTGAAAGTGCCACCTCCTTCCTCCCCCTTCAGTGTCCGTTGAGGACTTCACTGTCCCTAGTAGGCAATGAAGTGAATTAAGAGCCGGAGTTTTTAAAAGGGACTGCAAAGCTTTACAGCAGGGACTATGATAACATTTATAGGTCTCCACCAAAAGGAAGTTAAATAAATCTCCTGCCTGGGGACACAAAATAATCACCTGTCACCTTTATGCGGGCAAGAGGGAATTGACTACTCTGGAGGCCCATCCCCTGCCAGCTACTCTCACACAGGCTGAGGCCACAGGGATGGAATCTTCTCTGCATCCTTCTGGCATCAGCTTTCCCTACACCTCTTTTGCCCACCAGAATTAATTGCTCCTTGTGGACTCACCCCACATTGGAAGCACATTTCTAGTTATCGGAATGCGACGAGACCCTTAGGCTTATTGTAGATACACGTCTGTCTTCCCTCTGTTTCCTCGAGGTCAACCTTTGTCTTACTATCCTTTTAAATTTCCTCCCTCTTTTCCTCACCCCTGTCCCCTTGTATAGTACCTGCACAGCGTGTGGTCTTAATAAATGTGTGTTTGATTTTGAATTTTCATAGCTGGCTCTTTTTGCCTTATCCTTCCAACCAAAGAAACGGATTGTCTGATTGCCTCTCCTACACCACCCCAGGCATCAGGAAGAGCTGAGCTTCCCCAGCTCTGTAGTGAAGGGTCTTTGGCCCTCAATCTCTCTGTAGCCCACTCTTCCACAACCCCAGGGTCTTGTGCTGCCGGAGCCTTGGTAATGTGTACTCCAAGTGCTGTCTCTTTCTCTGCAGGTTTTATTGAAGTTAAAATGCCCAGTAGGTTCACAAAAACTTGTACTTTTACTTCAGGCCCTGTTGGAAGAACCCACTTGGAGAAAGGATTGGATAATGAAAAAAATAAAGGCTTTGGGGTTGGATAGCCATGGCCTTGACACCTATACAAAATTGGACAAGTAACCCAACCCTGAGCCTTAAGTGGAACGATACATGTTTGATCTCAGGCACATAGTAGAGGGTCAGCAGATGTTAGTTCTTTTCTCCCTTTTTCTCATTTTCTGGGTTTTTCTAGAATATTTTAGGCTTTCCAAAAATGTTCTCAGCTGGGGGGCACAATGGGCAATGATGACTTAACTGAGAGCATAGTCCCTAAAAGCACTACATGTTGGTTACTCCCAGGAAGATAAAGTGCCCAGGCCAGGAAGCTCATGGTGGTATCTGGGGTTGGCATTTCAGTGACCTGGCAGGCAGCCAAGAGGGGGCTCTGAGGAGGCAGTGGAGTCTGTGTACCTTAAGTCAACAATGCACAGAGGTTGCCCCAGCCCTCCACGGTAAGGAAGATCAGTTCTTTGCACAAAGATGTCAACAGTTTCAGATGTGAATTTAGCAGCCATTTCCACATCAACAAGGAGAGACAAATTCCACCCTCTATTCCCTGGTCCTCACAGGGAAAGGTTTGTATCCATCCAGTGGGGCTGTTGACATGCTGCTGATGACCTGACCAGCTAAACTCTTATAGTCAGTTACTCACTGCTTAAGAATGAGGCTGCTTTCTCGAGATAAAACCAGGAGGGGAAGTCAATTTTGGAGCCACAGACATTCCCCATGAGATGTCAGCCCCCCAGGATAGAGGCAGAAGCAGTCCAGGGGCCTTAACTTCAGCAACAGTAGGACAAGAGGTGATGTTTACAACTCTGGCTCACAGCCCAGGGGGCCAGTGGATCTGGGCGGCTCTCCCAGTGCCTGGATGAAGGAAGAGAGGGCTGGGATTTCCAGAGGCATCCTTGAACTCTTAGCAGTAACTTCTGAGGCTGTGTTGGTTGAGGACCAGGCCTGCACATGCATCACCTGTCCATCTCTCTTCCCTTCTTGTACCTGGAGCCCATGGGAAGGGGCAGACGCTAGCTATCAGGACACAGTGTGCCTTGGAGCCTAGAAGTCAAACTGCACATAAGTGAGACCAAATTGACGTCTCATCCATTTCTTTTCCAACAGGTTCACAGAACCAGGATCCCTTTTAGAGCAGTGTTGGTCCATCATGGTCAGAGGAAATAAAGAGCAGCCACTGCCCTGTTGCCTTTACCTGCATAAACTTCCTCTGTGATTCCATCTGCTCCATAGGCACACACTCCTCCATTCATTCAGGGAGCAATCATCAAACATCTATTCCAAGGGCAGCCACATGCTAGGGTAGTATTTTCCAAACTCAAAGTCTATGGACTTTGCCAGGCTGGCAGCAAAAGAAACAGCTTTGGAAAATTAGAAATACCAGTTCCTGGGTTTCTCAATAGGTCTAGATGAATTCCAAACCAGCTTTATTTTTGTAAAGTTTTCATTTGAGTATCCCCATATTAGGCATACAAGAAAGAAGGACTAGGACTCTGACTTAACTAACTCACAGGAGAGGAGGTAATTAAAATATCAGGTGAGAGCTGTGATTAAAGCATGTACAATGTGCTATGGAGATCACAGCACAGGATTGCTAGTGCCTTGTGAGCAGTCTTCCCAGAAGAGGTGACATTTGAGCTGGGTATTGAACAATGGGTGCTCATTTTCAATGTGCTCATGGGGGTCAAGGACATTTCCAGGCAGAGGGAATGGCATGGGCACCTGAGAGAGCTAGTTTGTCTGAGGAGTTGTGGTGGTTTGGTGGTGTTTGGCTGGACCATGGGTCTTGTCTTGGGGGAGTAGGTAGCAGGAGCTGAGACTGGTCAGGTGTGTTGGAGTCAGATCACAAAGGGTGTTGCATGCAAAGCAAGCTGGGAGCTTGGGCTCTATTTCAGGGGCACTGGGCACCACTGATGTGTATTAGGCAAGGGATCAAGAAGATGCTCCCATCCTAAAAATGTGCAGTTTAGAAAGATTGCTCTGGCAACCTACGTGGAGGATGGGTTGGAAGGGGTCAAAGAGACAGGGAAAGCAATTAGGGGGCTCTAGTAATTGCTGGGCTAGAAAAGATATGGGCCCAAGCTTGTGTTAAAGCCCCCGCCGTGGAGATGGAGCAGTGGGGATAGTTCGTTGGGATAACACCTCTGTGATTTTCCTAAACACGTGTCAGGCACTCACATGTTCCTGACCAGGCAGCCACCTCTGCACGGTCTCCAGGCAGCATATGGTTGGGCAGGACCTCCAAATGGGCTGCAATTGCTAAATTAAGTATCATGAACCACCGTCATCATTAATGCAAACACACGGGGCAGCTTTAGAAATCCTGGCAATGCTTTCTGGCAAGTGTAATGAAAAAATTAATTGAATAATCATTCCATGTAAATAGATTTCATGTGAGCTCTCCTTTTGGTGGGAGAGGAGGGAGGAGAGGGGGGAGAATCCTGTGATTTATGGCTTTGAGTGTTATAATGAATTAGGCCGGTGGCCTGCGGTGAGCCTGAGCCTGCCTTGGCCTATGTTATGAGGTGGTTAGATCATTTTGAGCAGCGTGGCTCAGGTGACCCAATGCAGGCATGAGAGATGGAGGTCATTAAAATCTGCCACACTGTAGGAACTCTCTTTAAAAAGGCGCTCAAAGGCCGGCTTTGCAGAATAGCGGCATTTCTCTTTGGGACACGAGGTGTTCTATCACTTAGGGAAAACGGGTGCAGATCCAAGCAAAAGCGATAATGATGGAAAATAAATTGACGGCCTCAAAGGGAGGGCTGGAGAGGGAGGAGGGAGAACTGTGAGAGAGGAGCTACCTACAACCTGTGGCAAAGGCTCCTGTAGAGGAAATGATAAATGAGTTAATATCAAGTAGGAAATATTGACTTATATGCGTGAGATTCAAAATTAGAATTTCTGAATCTGCACTGCCAGCGTGGTCCAAGGGAAAGACTATCTGAGAGTATTAGCTTGAGCTATTAATCCTAGTTTAAGACACTTGAGCATGCCCCTTAACTTCTACTAAGCCTTCGTTTCCTTGTATGCAAAATTAATACCTGTTCCAGTAGGTGAGTTTGAGTATCAAATGTGATCATGTATTTGGAAGCTGTGCGTCTGCGTATTTTTATGCATTTGCTCACAGGAAATTGTGAGCTTAACCTGGTAGATGCAGGAAGGTCCATTCTCACCTTTCTGCTTGAGGATAACACAAAGGGCCCTGAACAGAATGGATGAAACTTAACCTGGATTATTCTTTGGAGCCCTACACCTGGCGAGTTCAGTATTAAATGTACTGTGTTCTGGAAAATAAACTAATATCCCACTAATGTGTTCTGATGTTTTGAGGGGAACCAAAGGGCACAATCACATATTTGAATGGGATGTATTCTTCCACTGTTAATCTGCCTGGGGTGAGGGGGGCAGGTTTGAGAGGGAGACCACCGAGTTTATCTGAGCCTGGGAGAACTATGGTCTGGACCTTGGGTGGAGAAGACATCTGCCTGGGCATTGCTCCTGTGGGGTGAGACACTGACTCTTACAACCTAGTAGTGCTCCTAGAGCTTGGGAATGAGGGTCCTGCTTTTCAGGGGCCAGCCTGTGCATCTGAGAACAGCTACAGCTAGTCTATAGAATTAAGTTGTCTATATGCCATTCTCTTTTGTTAATTCCAAGCCTTTCATCAAGTCCATCAAGCATCATAGTCTAGTCTGGCTTTCACTGTGGGGAAAGATGGCGCAGAGGCTATGGCCACACCTGTGGTGACTCAGTGAGCCAAACAGCGGAGAGTCAGCTGCTGCCTTCTTGGGTGTGTCTTCTGAACTCCCCATAGCGGATTGTATTTTCCAAAGATATAATATTTGCAACAATATCTCCCATCCCACATCATCTTCTTACATGTGACCTTGACAACCCTCCCATCTAGTGGTGTGCTCCATATCCCCTGCCTTGGAACCCAGGAAGATCTTTCAATTGCCTCCACCGTCATGGTGGAAATGATGCCATATGATTTCTCTGGTAGGTCATTAAAGTGTCTTGCACTTCTGGCTTGTCCTCTTGGGAGGATACTTGCTTTTAGAATCCAGCCACCATGCAATGAGAAAGCCCAGGCCACATGGAGAGGTCATATGGAAATGTCCCAGCCAATAGATCCTAGATGCCTTCAGATGGTTCCAGCCCCCAGCCATCAAGCCACCCCCAGCCTTTGAGTCCTTCTAGCTGAGTCCCCAGACATTGTGGAGCAGAGACAAGCTGTTCTCCGATGTCCTCAAGTCTCAGGCCTACAGAATACATGAGTGTAACAAAATGGCTGTTATATGTCACCGAGTTTTGGGTTGGATCGTTACACAGATTTGGATGACTAGAACACTGTGCATGTTTACGTTCCAGCTGAGACTCACTAGAAACTTGAACTCAGAAACACTATTTTAATTACCTGAATGGCCCAATATAATAACACCATACAAGGCAAAATATAAATAGAAATTAAATGTATTGGTGGACAGAGGTAGGGGGCATATGATAGGAAAGTAGGAGATTAATAAGATATTCCGCTCATCAGAGATTTATGGCCTTAAAGAAGAAGGAAGTAACTATGCACTGAAAGATTTTTTAAAAAGCACATAACAATCTATTTTACTTGAAATAAGACTCTATTTTTACTAGGTACCAGAATTCTATGTAACTATAAACCAGAACTAACCACATTAATTTACTGAACCCAGGCAGAACTAAGTTCCAGGTATCACTTTTATTTTTAGAGAACCACAAACCAAATCAAAGTTGTTTTAAAAACTGGTGAATATAAGTATGCCATTCAAATTGCAACTGAACCTATATATCTTGTAAAACAATTTTTGCCATGTTAAAAATTATTATACTATAAAAAATATTTTGCTATTCTCTGAAATGAAACTGAAAAAAACCCCTTACAAATAAATAAATAAATCATTGTCCAAGTCCCTTGGGGTACACTCTAATTCATTCAAAACTGATTGGTAAAATTGCAAGAAATGCATTATTTATACGAACTGAGGAGGGACATGCTGCTTCACACGTCAGTTCCCAATAAGCCCTAAGCGCTTTGTGTATCAAAGGAGCTATACAAATACGTGTTATATGTCACATGATATATTAGGAAGGTCCAAGATTTTAGAGTTGTCTAGACCAGGGTTACTAACCTAACCCATTTACTCTGAGACCTCAGAAAATTTACAAGACCTCTCTCAGGCTACTTCATCATTAGTCAAATGGAAAAAATATGCCTACTTCGTAGGTTTGTTTGTGTATACCTATGGGTGTGCGTGTTCGAGAGAGAGAGTGGGAGAGGGAGGGAGGGAGGGGGGAAATGTGTTGCAGAGTTGGCTAGCTACCCACCACTTTTTCCTTTATGTAGCGTGGATGTGGAGTTGTCTCTGGGGAATGTCCAGCTGGGCGCTACATTTGCTGACCGCCCCCCCCGCCCATATCCAGGTGAGGCCTGAACTAGTCTCGGCACGAGAGTGGAAGTGATCGGTGTACGTATGGGCCAACACAGTTAGAAAACTTCCCCACCTCTGCTTGTCTTGCCTGCCAGCCGGAAGAAGACCGAGGAAGACTCCAGGATCCCAGGAGATGGACAGTGGAGACTCCAGATGGGAAAAACCAGTTCCTGGGTTCATTACATGGAGGAAAGATACTTGCTAACAAGGAACATGGACAGTAGATAATTAGGGGAGAGAGTGTGATAATCCACTGGGATTTGGGGGGCTTATTTGTTACAGCAGCTAATGTTACTCTATTGCAGAATCAGAGGAGCTAATGTGTACATAAGTCTGATGCCTGACAGACAGCAGTGCTCAATAAATGTTTTTCTTTGTCCCTTTGAATAAATGAAGGATACCTATCTACTGTTCAGAATCTAACATGAGGCAGCACATTTGTTTTGTTGTTGTCTTCCATGGTTATCTTTGAGAGTCTGTTCAAAAAGCCTTGAATTGTGGCTGAGACAGCTGCTTTGGTGGGATAAGCAGCCAATGACTGACTACACTCTCTTATATAAAGCACAGGACTCCTTTCAAACTTCACTTTACTGTGCTATATATTTAGCATCATTGAAAGAAGAGAACAGGTTTATGAAAAGGCTGAAATGTTCTGATAGAAAAACTCATGTCTCAAGATATGGTTTATCAAAGAACCAACAGACATTTCAAGATTTCCCTGCTACCAGACATGAAGGGTAACACTTGCTATAGAAGACAGTAGCCATGAGACAATGTGATATTCCCCTGTTTCATTTTAACATAGCCATAGCACCAACACATAACAGTAAAATGGTTTGCTTTTTCTTGATTTGGGACTGTCATATGTGACATAATGCCTAGCGGACTAGCAAAATTTTTTAATTTTCTGTTATATCTCCATTTTATTTCACTCTTGTGTGTGATTAGAGAAATTACTTTCAAACATTCTGATTTTATACAATTAATTTTTTTCTTGGCGATAAAATCCAAGGAAACCACCCAGCTGTCTGCAAATCAGCTATTATGTCTGAATGCTAAAATGCTTTAATTTGTGATGGCAATCTGCCTTGAAGAATGGTACCCTTCTCTCTTCCTTGCCTTATATTTTATTGAACCAACCTTTGCTCCAAAAAAGAATTCTTCAGTGCTCACTTTCTAGCTACAGAAAAAAGTATACCTGTGAAATGCTCAAGTAGAAAGCTCCCTTGCAAACGTTGAAACTGAGCCTTTGTTTTGTACATAACCTATTGCTAGTTCTGTGATGGATTTAGCATGGGGTGGGGGGCAGGAACCAGGAAAGGGGTGGGCTTGAGCATCATGTGAGTGGTCGGTGTTGGTTTGAGCCCACAGCCCATAAATGGGAGGGCAGTTTCTAAATGGAAGCAAAAAGCAAAAAGGATAAAACCCATTTTTAAAGGCCAGTGTCTCATCCTAGCTAGAAAACAGAGCCTGAGGCTTCAGGGCTTAAAGCCTACTATTTTATTGAGGAGTGCAATCCCAGAGTAGCAGGAGGGAGAGCAATTATTAATATAAGGGAATATGTGGCCAACTCAGCACAGTTTCAAGGCAGGGTGATGTCTCAGTCTCCCGGGTTGTCTTCAGAGCGGCCATGCGACCAAGAAGGAAAAGGGGGAGAAGATTTATCTATTGACACCTGTCTCTCGTGGTTCAAAGTTTGCCCTGCACTTCCAGGCGAAGTGCTTAGTGGGTCCTGAGGCATCTTGCACCTCAGCAGCAACATGGAAGCCCCAGAGTGGTGTAAGCAGAGGTCCGCGGCACAGGTGTGAGGCGAGACTCTGTCTGGGCGTGTTCGCTAGGGACCAGTAGCAGCTGTCACAGTGGGTGCTAGCCATGTAGCGTCAGGGACGGTCGCGGCAGAGACCTTCTTCCAGGACCATGGGAACTTCTTCAAGCTATGCTCAACAAAAAGGCAATTCTGTGGATCTAGGATAGGGCATAACTAAACCTGGGACAAATAGCAAGTCCACAGGGATTGGGGTTTTTAATTGAAACTTCCAAAAAGGTATGTTAAAATTAAATTCTGCTGAAGCACGTCCTAAACGGTGAGGCGTGAGACCACTGTGATGCTCGGGTTCTCTTCCTTTGCAAGCCTTGCTTTCCCTGCAGTTTCCTATTTGCTGGAGAGCGCAGTGCTGGCTTCACCAGGCACGCTCATGGCCGAGGAAGCCACATTTCAAGTTCCTGGTGGATTGGGCGTGGAGCTTTAACTGCAGTCACTGGAGAAGGAAATAAAGACGATAAGCTCGTGCTAAATGTGAGCAGGGTGGAGTTACAGGGTGGGGCCAGGCGGGAAAAGACCACGGCTGTATTGCTTTCCTGTCCTTTCTGTGTCCATCCCCCATGAGGGCCAGGCATAGTAGAATTAAGTAGCATCCAGAGGTGCCCTTGGATATTTGGGGGATAGTTCTTTCCTCCTCTGTGTGACAGAAGCGCTGTCTCGAGAGTTCAGTCTCAAGTGCCTACCCTCTCTCTCTCCATTGCAAAGCTACAAGTTAGTTTTCACTTCTAATAGTCCCCGACCACCTGCTCTCAACATTTCCAGGGTTCCTAGGAAAAAAAGCAAACGGCTGAGGGAAGGGAGGGAGGTGGGATTTGATGGTTCACCATGAGAGCCCTGGGAAACATTCAAGGGGAAATGTAACCTAAGCAAGGTTGAAACCTGCAGCTCAGAGAGCTGGAAACATGGCATCCTGGGATACCTTGAACATCTGCTCTGGCAAGCTTTCAGAGATTTTTAGATGCACTTCGAATTTCATGGGAAAACTCAGGGGATGGAATACCTTAATTTCTGATGTGGGTGACTTGACATCTCCTCCCCTCTTCCTCTGGATACCTGTCTTTAATGTGAACCTCAACTTGTGCAAAGTATTTGTTTGAAGCTCCTTAAACAGCTATGTCTTGCTCTGCTGTTTTGGAGAGCTTACAGCCTGTGCATGTAGTTGTATGACTGATTCTCTTGATGTTTGAAGTAGCGGGTTATATAGTTGTTGCCTGAATCTCCAGGCAGTTCTCAGATTTGGTAGCTGAAGCCTATAGCTCTGTATGATACGAATGATTTTTCTTCATGCCTTTTGTAATTTTTACTTTTGAGCTCATATTTGACTGGCTTTCATATGTAAAATGACTGGGGGGCCTGAGGTAGGAGTGGTTTCCTCTAGATTTGTGTGTGTTTCTGTTAGGTGCCTGGACTGTTACCAGCATGGCACCACTTCAATCCAATGACTTACCTTGGGCTGAACCAATCAGAAAGTTAACTAAACCCCATACTCATAAAAGGAGACGACTTGATTACACATTCTTAGAGAAGACCTCCTCTACCCTGTGTCTTGGCCAAGACAAACATACTTCCCTTTCGTTTTGGGTTCCTTTGATAGCAGGAGGATTTCCCCCCCTTAGTTTAGCTTTTTATTGTGGCTGTACCTCTTTGGGGGTCTTGGCTTGATCTGAAGAGTCTCAGTTCCAACTCTTCACTATGGACATACGGAAAACTTGGTCTCCTATTCACTGCCAAGCCATGAAAATCCAAGTCCAAGATACCGATGTCAGCCAGCACCCCAGGGCAGATTTGGCTCACGGAGGTACCTACCGCTCTGGCATCAGCTCCTATTTCATTTTGATTCCTGGGCATTTCCCTTAAATTCTTGCAAATTTTGCAGTGCATTTAGAAGCACATTTGCTGTGAGATACCCAGCATTGACTTTTTTCATAGTGAAAGGTTTCCCAGAAAATCCCTTCCAACCTATGATCTGAAGCAGAAGACCTGAAGACTATCTTTACCTGTGTTTTGCATGCTATTTTCTTCCTTTGATGTATTTTTCACTGGTTACTTATTGTAAATGCTAAGCTTTTTTGTTTGTTTCTTTCCCATTTGCTTATTAACACGGTCAGTGGCGTTGGTTCCAGTGGAGTCTGAATAAAGTCTCTTGGCCCTGGTATCTTTTTCTCTTCTCCTTGCCTGAGATCACAGAATGTCAAGTTGAGCAAAGTGTGAAAGACAGAGGGAGGGAGGGAAGAAGGAAGAGAGAGAAAGAGCACACAAGAGAGCTGGGGGTGTGGGACGTTATGGCAAGTGGGCAGTTTCTGCTTTCTCTTCTGTAAGTCTGGTAAAAAGTCTTGTCCAAGGGTTCTCACTGGAGTCATTTTTTTTTTTTTTTTTTGTCATTTTCTTAATTCCAGGCAGAGTCGTGAAATGTCACTTTGAGCTTAAGTTTAGTCCGAATGTGTCCCTTACTTCACTCACTTCTCTCCAGTGGCTGTTTTTGTGCCACTCCCAGCCCATGGAAGACACAGAAGGTGAAACCAGGGATTCTGGCCACATGTTTGGATCTGTGGGAAGAGGAGACAAAACTGGGTCTCTCTGTGCTTCTTCCCTTACAAGTCTTTCCCTCCCTCAGGATGTCTTATTTATTTTCTTGACTGCACTGCTAAATCCCTGTTATTGCTGAAGGTAATTAGCTTTGAGCAATTATAATCATTCTCTATTCCCCCTCTAGCTTTCCTCTCAGCCCAGGAAAAGCAAAGGTGAGATACTGAGATTGTGGGGGAGGGTTTCAGTTTTTTTTTTTTTTAAGAGACAAGGTCTCCCTCTGTGGCCCAGGCTCGGGGGGTAGCACTGCAATCACAGCTCACTGCAGCCTTGAACTCACTCCTGAGCTCAAGCGATCCTCCTGCCTCAGCCTCCTCAGTAGCTGGGATGGGGGTCTCACTATGTTGCCCAGGCTGGTCTTGAACTCTTAGCCTCAAGTGATCCTCCCACCTGGGCCTTCCAAAGTGCTGGTATTACAGGTGTGGGCCACTGCAGCCAGCCAGTTTCAGTCTTTGAAGTATTTTCTACATCTTTTCCTTCGACTGTCCACACATTCCCTCAGGCTGCTTCTCTAGAAATTGCGATATTCATGAATACTTTAGGATTTTGTCCACTGACCATGTTTATTCTGTTCTGGCTTTTGAGGGACATGCTTATAAGAAGCTTTAATTCTTAGACATTTTCCCTAGACTTTCAAAAAGAGT
>CAUYRT010036227.1:0-11167 GCA_963574885.1 Lepilemur ruficaudatus
AAAAAATTAGCCGGGCATGGTGGCGCATGCCTGTAGTCCCAGCTACTCGGGAGGCTGAGGCAGAGGATTGCTTTAGCCCGGGAGTTTGAGGTTGCTGTGAGCTAGACTGACACCATGGCACTCACTCTAGCCTGGACAGCAGAGTGAGACTCTGTCTCAAAAAAAAAAAAAAAAAAATAGAAAACTTAGCCTGTTGTGGTGGTGCACACCGGTATCCCCAGCTACTCAGGAGGCTGAGGCAGGAGGATTGATTGATCCTGGGAGTTTGAGATTGCAGTGAGCTATAATGATGTCACTGTACTCTAGCCAGGGCAATAGAGTGAAACCTTGTCTTAAAAAAGACAAAAAGAAAAAGATAACTGATGCTTCTACTAGATCAGTCAAGACTTACCTGTAGAGGATAATTTCTCCACAGTCCTCGGTGCCTGGCACTCACAGTTCATGTACAGAGTGCAGCTTTTTAAAGGAAGCAGCTCTCTGTACCACTTGCTGATTAACCTGCCAAGAATTTGGGTGTGCAGAAATGACATCAAATTAGTTCTACCTGGGGAACTGCTAGAGGCATGCAAGAGGTGAAAAGCTTTTGAAATCACAGCATTTAGGTAGATGAATTAGTCCCTGATAAAGTCCCTGTGTACTTGAAAGTGGTTGAGGAAAATAAAACATTTTAGAATACATACACATTTTAAAATGTAGTTTAAAACATTTCTTCAAATACATATACATCCTAAATTTTACTTAGTCTTTCTTGGTATTTATCTCCCTACTTTTTATTATGAAAATTTTCAAAGACATAAAAATGTCAAAAGAACAGAACCACAAATGCCTTCTGTCTAGATTCAGGGGTTGTTAATGTTTTACCATACTGGCTTTCTCTCCTCTCTCTCCCCACAAACACGACACACTCCGTTTTGGAAAATAAGTTGTCAGTGTGACATCGTGATCCCTAAATATTTCAACATGAATTTCCTAAGGATAAAGGAATCTCCTGTGTAACAACAATGCCACCATCACACCTGTGAAACTTAACGATCATTCTGCAATCACAGCTATTAATAATATCCATGTCATTTAAACTTTCCCCTACAGGTTGTTATGCAGTACCACTCCTTGAAAGCCTGTGATCTAGTCAAGGGCCATGGATTCCATCTGGAGGTTAATCTGGAAAAACTCCCCCACCTTAACTTCTGTTTGGTTTTAATTTATGACACTGACTTGAAGTCTGGGCACGCCGACTTACAAAACATCACACATTCTTGGGTTGTCTGATTGTTTCCTGATGGTGTCCTGTACCTTTTAAGTCTGTATTTCCTTTAAAATGGAAGTTAGGTCGGGAAGCTTGATTAGATTTGGGTTAAACCTTTTTTTTTATTTTTGCAAGAAGACTTTGTAGACACCCCTGTGAGAGGTTCATATATTGGATTTTTGCACTGCTAGTGATGCTTAGGGTGTTGGCTTGGTTGAGAAAGTAACTGTCATAACTCTAAGGAAAAGTGCCTTTGCTGGAAACACTGAGGCAAAGTTTTCATGCTAATGTTTTATGGGGGATGCAATCCTAAGAAAGAAAGAGGGGAAAATACAAGGTGATCCACTGCTGAGCTTGCCATGGCTTCATAAACAGCATGGCTGGTAGCTTGGCCATGTGAGACATCTTCAGAGGTGCTGTGTAGCACCACTGCATCTTGGATGAGTCCTTCTACGGAACAAAGCTCACAGGGTGTTAATGCACCTGTACTTCAGGATTGTGTTACGAGGTGCTTCTAGGCAGTCACTGGGAAAGCCACGGTACCCATGGGTCCTGTTATGTTGGACCTGGGCACGGGAGTTGCTGCAGCTTCCGCCCTGGCAGGTGTAATGACAGCCTTGCCAAAGACAGCATTGCCTGTCATCACGGGAGATGAGGTGATGAAGGGAAAACTGGAGCTTTATGACCATTGCTGGGGCTGCTTTACCCAAGATGAGGGCAAGTAGGCCCTGAGGACAGGCAGAGCCAAATGGATGTGTGGGGCTGGGTATAAATTGGATCCAGCACAAAAAAGAATATTTCTTTCCCTTTGAAATTACTAAATGATTTGTGAGCTGTACTTTGCTCCTGTAGGAATGCCCTATTGCCCAGTTACTTTTCATGTAATGGTTTCAGTGTCTGTTGATTATTCCTGCCTGTGTTAGTTGTTGCAGTGGGGGATACCAGATAGGAGGGTTAGTTATGCTCATTACCACTAGGGTGTCATTGCTTGTGGGCTCTTTCAGGAACACAACCGGGTATGTCATACACACACACACATAGACATATGCACATACATATTGGGAGAGGTTACATATATGTAATGAAAAAAATATATATATAAAATGAGATACCATGAATTCATGTTGTTGAAATTTAATATAACAGCATTTATCTTAAATTATTTTTTATATATTTTTTTATACTAAAAAAATTCCTGATTCCCAATAATAATAATGTATGTATAGTCAGAGTAGTGTGTTCAAGTTACCCAAAATAACTTTTTCATTCATTGTTGGTTCAGTAATCAATATTAGATAGAGTTAGGTCATTTATTTCTTTTAAGATCCAAATTTAGGGCATTTTCCTTTATAATTTACTTTTATTTCTGAATATAATACATGATTCAAGATCAACATTGTGTAAAAAGTTTAATCAGGGAAGTCCCACTTCCATGCATATATCCTGCATCCTGTTACAATCTATAAGGAGAATCATTTTCATTAGTTTCTGGTTTTTCCTTTTCTGTATCTTTTTTTTTTTTTCTTTTTTGAGACAGAGTCTCACTTTGTTGCCCAGGCTAGAGTGCCGTGGCATCAGCCTAGCTCACAGCAACCTCAGACTCCTGGGCTCAAGCGATCCTCCTGCCTCCGCCTCCCAAGTAGCTGGGACTACAGGCATGCGCCACCATGCCCAGCTAATTTTTTCTATATATATATATTTAGTTGGCCAATTAATTTCTTTCTATTATTAGTAGAGACGGGGTCTCGCTCTCGCTCAGGCTGGCCTCGAACTCCTGACCTTGAGCGATCCTCCTGCCTCGGCCTCCCTGAGTGCTAGGATGACAGGCGTGAACCACCGCGCCCGGCCCTTTTCTGTATCTTTTTACAAAAATAAGCAAATATATATATATATACCCACACATATACATGCACACACATTTTAATTTTTCCTTATGCAAATTACAGCACACTATATACTCTGTTCTGTGTCTTGTTTCTCTTAATAATATATATGCAAGGAATCATTCCATATTGATTCATAGATACCTTAAATGCTTATTGCCTGAGATTGGATGCAACATTAGATTCCAGTGTATACTTTTAGAAATGATTATAGCACAATGAAACAAAACTGGGAATCCAAATTAAACGAAGCTTTGCCGTCTGTATGCAGGGACTGCAGACTCCATGAAAAGGTAAGGTGGTTCCAGAAGGGTGATTTTTCCAGAAAAAGGCAAAGCCTGCCCTCACGTGTGAGTGTGAAACTGACTCATGCTGGCTGTTGACCCAACGGTTTTCACAGATAACGCCCCGCAAGTGTCACTGTCCTGCCAGCGGCTGTCAAACGCTCTGGGCCGTGACTGCGTGAGAAACACCATTAGCCAGTGCACACACAGTCACTCACAGACACACACATGTTTTATGAGAGAAAATGCAGGTAACACACTCTGGTCCCTGCCCTACCCCATCCTTCCCACTGCGGCCTGCCCTGTTCTACCTGTGAGCTGTGGCTGTTTGAAACCTCTGAGCTGTTGCCTGTTGCTTTGGCTTAGAAATCACACCAGCGTGTACAGAGTATTTATTTTCTCATTTTGTCCCGCAGCTTCTAGAGGATAGAGGGACTCAGTGTTTGGAGAGGGGACTGTCACTGGAAATTAGTGACTAAGCTCTAGAGCCTGGGGCACGTGGCACAGTTTGTGGAAGTTGCCACCTCTGCTGAGGCTTGACGAGGCCCTACTACTTTAGTAAACTGTCTTCACTAATGTTGAGGTCTAACTTAGCATATCGTGCTGTCTCTAGAGTTGCCAGATTTAGCAAAACAAAGATCAGTTCAATCTGAGTTTCAGATGAACAATAATTTTTTTAGTGTATGTATGCCCCATGCAATAACAATTATTTGTTGTTTATTTGAAGTTCATATTGAACTAGGTGTCCTGTATTTTATCTGGAACCCCTCCTGGTCACATGCTCTGAACTTTTACTCTGAAGGTCCTAAATCTTACTGGTGAGTCCAGGCTGGGAGGAATGGGAACATCTGGCTCAGCCTCCTTCTTCTCCCCTCAGTTTTCGTTGCTGGTTACACACCCTGCAGCCCTGGGCAGGGTTTCCTCAACTGGTGGCACCTTCTAAGACAGGCATTGGCTTGGCAAGGTGGCACAAACTGCTTCTGCTGTGACCACTTGACCCTTGGGGCTTCTTGGAACCTGGGCAGGCCAAGTCTTGGGGATGCAGGCTGTCCCACTGCTACCTCTTGGTCAGAGGTAAAGGGACAGAGTCAGCCCTATCCTACTGCTGAAAGAACTCCAGTCTTGCCTTCCTGCAGTCACTCGGGTCTCTACAAGTGATCCTTGATCCCTCAGTGAGGGAGGGCACCCCGCAGGGAGGACAGAGAATTGCTTCCCATGCCACTCCTCTAGAGCCTCCATCCCTAGCCTCCTTCCTGCCTCCCCCTCCTCCCTCCAATTCTGTGCACCCAAAATAAAACTCGTGCCTTCCATCAAAGTTCACTGTCCCACACAGGCCAAGTCTGTCCACTGCTTCAGAATCAGGACTTGGGTTTTCCTTTTACATGTCTCTTCCCCACCCTACCCTCCCCGCCAGCAGAAAATCAGTTATTACCTGAAACTGCTCACAAACCGATGGTTTGGTGAAGTGCTGTGCTCTTCCCTGCTTTCCTCCTGTCCAGGCTGTTCCCTTAACCTTTGGCTAAAGGCAAACATAAATGCCACCTCCTAGACAAAGCTTCTTCAAAGCTTTTCCACGTCTTCCAGCAGCCAGGCCCTCGGGTCCAAGTTCTGAGCTCTGGCCCTTGCAAGGCCTCCCTCCAGGGCCTGAGTAGTGCTATGAAGGTGCTGATGTGTCTGTTTCTCCAATGGGCTTATCCAGACTCTTCTGCCAGGACCATCTGGGTCTTTCAAAGTGGCATTAAAAAAAAAAAAAAGGAAAAAGTGGCCGGGTGCGGTGGATCACACCTGTAATCCCAGCACTTTGGGAAGCCAAAGCAGGAGGATTGCTTGAGGCCACAAGTTTGAGACCAGCCTAGACAACATAGCAAGACTGTGTCTTTATAAAAAATAGAAAAATTAGCCTGTGGTGGTGGTGTGCACCTGTAGTCCCAGCTACTTGGGAGGCTGAGGTGGGAAGATAGCTTGAGCTTAGGAGTTCGAGACTGCAGTGAGCTATGGTTGCACACTACACTCCAGCCTGGGTGCAAGAGCAAGACCCTGTCTCAAAAAAACCCAAAAAACAAAAAAAACCCAAAAACCTAGTCATTGTTCATGTGTCAATGATTAATAAAATCATAAATTTGATAATTTGAAAATTTGTATTTTTTTTTGAGACAGAGTCTCGCTCTGTTGCCTGGGCTAGAGTGAGTGCCGTGGCGTCAGCCTAGCTCACAGCAGCCTCAAACTCCTGGGCTCAAGCGATCCTCCTGCCTCAGCCTCCCAAGTAGCTGGGACTACAGGCATGTGCCACCATGCCCGGCTAATTTTTTCTATATATTTTTAGTTGTCCAATTAATTTCTTTTTTTTTTTTTTGAGACAGAGTCTTACTCTGTTGCCCGGGCTAGAGTGAGTGCCATGGCGTCAGCTTAGCTCACAGCAACCTCAAACTCCTGGGCTCAAGCAATCCTGCCTCAGCCTCCCAAGTGGCTGGGACTACAGGCATGCGCCACCATGCCCGGCTCATTTTTTCTATATATGTCTTTAGTTGGCCAATTAATTTCTTTCTTTCTATTTGTAGTAGAGACGGGGTCTCACTCTTGCTCAGGCTGGTTTTGAACTCCTGACCTTGAGCGATCCGCCTGCCTTAGCCTCCCAGAGTGCTAGGATTACAGGCGTGAGCCACCGCGCCCGGCTGATTCCAAGATTTTTATTGACAATTTGTAACATTACCTCAAGAATTGTATAGCTGCAGGTCGTAGAAAAATTGGGGGTTAAAGAATGAGCAATATCAGGCTAACCTGATTCCCCTTTTGATAGGATTGGAGAACCAGTGGAGAAAAGGCTTAGAAGAGATGTCTTAACTTTGGGTTTTAACAAAGGTTTGATTTCACATTTCATGAAGTTTTAAGTGAAACACTTGAAATTCCAGGTGCTGCTATCAGAGGAGTAAGAAACTATCTTTGCTTGCCCCTGATTGAACTGTGTTAAGACTTGGAGAGTAGAAAATGCCTTTTGCCATTTTATATGGCACAGCAGCAACTAGTAAAGTGACCACACTTCTAACATTATTTGAAAAGAATGAGATTAATACTACCCAAACCTGGGTCATAACTCCTCATCGCTCCAACTACTAAATAACACCCTTGCAATTTTTATATCTTTGTTTTCTTTTCTCATTTGCCATGAAGTTATTGTTTTCCTTTTTGGAAGCCTCTATATCATTATTGGAAGTGACTTTGACACCAGGATAGTCTGATGATTATATCTACATCAGTTCAACAAACCTTGTAAAGAAAGAATGGAAAAGTGTCAGGAGATAATCCAAGGAATACAAAGCCAAACTTTTTCAAAGGAACAGCGGGTCCAACCACAGCCACATTAAAAGAGGATCCTATCCCCTTAAGGGAGAAAGTAGAAGACAATTGCTAGCTTGTGGCCAGAAATGTTAAGTTACCACAGAAACAGGAGGGATCTTACAAATGACAGAGCCACTGTCTTATATTTTGATTCTGTACTTGTCAACTAGATCTGTAAAAATTACAGAGGGCAACTGTCTTTAAGGAATTCTCCTATTACTCCTACCTAGGCCCTTAAGATTTAAAAGGCTTTCCACTAGTGGCTCATATAATAAAATCTAGAGACCATCCCAGTCCTTAATGGAGTCTGGACTTTGGCTTTCTTTTTCTTCTTTAGGATTGAACCAGCTGCCCTTTGACCCTGCCAACAACAACGAGCCCCTGCAGTTTGGTAGTGCCAGTGGCCCTCTGGTCACAGAAGGCCTCATTGACAATGGAGGGGAATCAAGCAAGAAAAGAAAGAGAACAAATACTCCTTCAGGTAAGCTAGGTGATAATGCACTGTATTAAGTCAGTGCTATTGAGTCAACATCTTCCAGAGCCTATAATGTGCAGAGTCACATACTGTGCTAGGACTAGTAGGTAGGAACTACAGAAATGAGAGAGGCCCCTGCCCTTAAGGAACTCATGATGGGATTGAGGAAGGAGAAAAACACAGACATGAATAACTCCAATAACACGGTAGAGTATCATCAGTGCTGTGTAAATGTGTAAAAGGAAGAAAAACCTATGGGAGCACAAATGAAGAAGACTAATTCCACCCTAGGGATCACGTGACACTTTATGGACGAAGTGACATTTTTGGCTGATCCTTGAAGAATGGGTACGCTCGAGACAAGAGGAGATGAGTAAAGAGCATCAATTTAGGTAGAAGGAATTGCACAAGTGAATGATTTCTCTGTACACTGTCTTCGTATGTATGCGTGGTAGGCCATCCTCACTTTTACTTCTAATGCAGATAACTGCATATATTCATATCTCCTGACCTCTCCCCTTTTCCCCCATTACACACTATGCCTGCATGTGTTGTATGCCTTTGTAATTTTCTTCGAACAGCTGGCAAACACATTCTCCTAAGTCGTCTATAATAGCCCAACTTGATTTTTATCTTTCCTCGCAATCCTCCCTCCATCCCTCATGTCCCATTGGCCTATTTTCATCTTAATTTCTTTTCAAAAGGAGTGAGGAAATTATAGGAACCAGATATTAACTGATTATTTTATATTTTAAAATTTCAGCTTTTTGTTGCTTGGTTATTCATTTGGAAATAGAATTCCTAGTATATGAAGACTTATCTGGAATTTGGGGATGGGCTTAATAGACATGTTGATAGTTATTTTTGGTTTTGTTTTATTTTTTACTATTATTTTTACTTTCAGTATGTGAATGGAGCGTATTTACAAACATGTATCTGATGCTTAGATCATAGGTCTTTCTGGTTATAAATCGAGATATTTGTTAAATGCGAGTTTGGAAAATGGAAATACAGTAAAACATTAGCTATATGGAGCCTTCAAGTAACAAGTGATTCTTAGCTGTATTTTCTGGAACATAGAAAGGCATAGTGTATAGACAAGAAACTTGTCTGAGCTCTAATCCTGCCTCTATTTCTCTCTGTGGCCTGGAGTTAGTTGTTTAACCTCTCTGAGTTTCACTTTCTTCAATGTAAAGTAGAAGGGATACTAAAACCTACCTCTTAAGATTATTATGAGAATTCATTGAAATCATGTAGGTAACGTGTATCGGTACTAATCACCAAATAAATGTTGCTGTTATTTTATCAACATTATTATATAATAATATTATGAATGTCATCTTTTTAAGTATCAACATATTTCACATTTTTAGGTTAACCATTATGGGTACAAAGTGTGTGTGTGTGTGTGTGTGTGTGTGTGTGTGTGTGTGTGTAAAACTATCTGCCTTTTTAAGGCATATGTTCAACATAATTTGAACTTTGCTTGATCATTTAGGGGCATAAGTCTAGTCATTACATGTAATATTGCACTCTAATAATCTATTATAATTTTCAGGGTTTACTAAGGAATATGAGCCTTTTACCTCTATACTAAATGTGCTAGATTGTAGTGGTTTTTTAGTTATTATAGCCACATTTACACGTCCTGTCTCTTTTCTGCAGTCTGCTGTCATTTCTTATTCCTTTCAGTGTCCCTTCCTGTAGCAGCCCCTTTTCTCCCTCTAATCAGTTATGAACTTTAAAAAAACCCAGCCAGCTCTCCCAGTTGATGGGTCAGATTAGTGTGATAAGTAAGAGTTAAGTCAGCTCTAAATGGAACCTGCCATGGATAGAGTGCATGGGATTTGGGGCATCAACTTTAAAATACTCTTTTTTGCTACTCTGATGCCTTTTTTGATCACTTACTAGTTTTTCCATTATTTTCATGTTACGTGATGTGCTAGTTTAGGCTAATACCTATGGAACTGTAGTTAACTCATGAGGGTAGGGAAAGGGGGTATGTATTAGTCTGAAGTGTGAACTAACTTTAAAGAATTGCCATTTTATTTCTAATGAGCATATTCAGTGAGAGCAAAGTAACTGTTGCAGATATAGCATTTTAACAGTAGATTATGCTAATATATAATTAGCAGAACAATTTGCATTCAAATAATGAATATGCTGAAGTTCTTTAAAAACAGTATGTTCTTTAAAATAGGAGAAATAAGCTCCTGGCAGGCTAAATTAGCTCTCTTGAAATCTTGTTCACACTGTTTGCTTAGTGAACCCTTTCTTTGTAGGTAGGGATACTCCAGCCCAGGTGAAAGTGCCACAAATTCCAAATTAGTGTAATCCAAATTAATGAGGTTTTTCTATACAGGGAGTCTCTCATAATTGTTCAGCTGCAATCTTGTGATATTGTAAATGGGCAGATTGCTTTATAGTATTATTTTCTTCCTCTGCAGCACTAGACAAAAGGAAGAGGGAAAATGCTTTTTGTGTAGGAACTTCCTTTTTCCTTTGTCACCGTTCCCTGCATCATGACAAGGAGGGAAGCTACGTAGGAGCTACCAGCCATTTCAGTTCCAGGCTGAGATACATATCCAGCCATTGCATCACTGGACCCTGTAACACCATTAAGTCAAAGCCGTCTCTCACCGTCTCCCTCACTGCAAATGAGGGAGGGATCTTTGCCTGCAGCTTCAGTTCTTCACTGCCCATTCTTTTTTCCTTCCTTTCCCTTCTCCCCTACCTCATACCTTTTCTACAAATTGCCTCTCTTCTTTTGTACCAAAATGATTTCTTAAAGGTCACTAGTGCCCTTCAGATTGTCAGTCAGTGGCCTTTTGGCTGTTCTCAACCACCTTGACCTCTTTGTTTCATTCGATGCTATTAATATTAACAACCGCTCCCCTTCCTTGAATTCTGTCCACTTTTACTTTCCTTGACAATACACTTTGCAGATTCTTCTTCCTTTTCTGTGTCCTCCAAGCCTTCTTTCTCCTTTTTTTCCTCCCTCTACTGTGAGTATGCTATTATCCACATTTATAGATGAAGAAATAAAGGCTAAACTTACCCAAGGCTGAACATCTAGCAAGCAATGTGGCCAGGCCTCCAACTCCAAAGCCTATTTCTAACTACTGTGCAATACTTATTATGTCTGCAGATAGTAGGAGTGTAGCCCCATTACTAAAATATATATTAAACATTAGTGGCAGACTAGGGAAAGCTGTATTTGTGTGAAAAATAGGTTAGAATAAGGTGAGCACAGCTTGGATTTGATATTCTCTAGAATCTCTTCAAGCTCTGAGATCTCATGGTTTTTCTTTTTAGCTTTTTTTTCTTCTCTGCTACTCCCCAAAATAAGTCTTATATTTCAGCCAAGCTGATCCACTACTTTTCTTAGGAAGCATTGTGCTTATCTACCTTATGAATTATGCCATTCATTTCCCTTGCCTCATATGTTCTTCTTTCACCTGTCAAAATCTTGTCCAATTACAGTGCCTAGTACAAGTCTTGCCTTCGCCAAGAAGCCTTTTGGATCATCCTGGTTAGAAGTGTTCTCTTGTACCTCTGAAATCCCTTGGTCATTATGTTCATATGAATCACTTGACACTGATTATAGACCAACTTAAAATATTGCTTATCTCTTTACATGTATATGTCTTAGCTTTTCAACTCAGTCATCAGCCGCTTATTAGAGGGGCCCCTGATTTATGTGTCTTTTAGCAGATTTGGTGTCTTGCACACAATAGATGCTCAAGAAATTTTTTTTTTTTGTTATTTCCTTTTTTTTTTCTTCCGAAAATTTTATTGCGGGAAAACTACAAAACATTTACAGTACAATGTTTACAGTCACAATTTGTAGTGAGCTGATTTCTCAAAATATATTACCACTCAAGTTGACTTATCTTGTTACATTCAAAAACCTACTCTGTCAAAGTAGTCCAGAGAGTACATA
>CAUYRT010036228.1:0-56871 GCA_963574885.1 Lepilemur ruficaudatus
TATTTTTTTCTTATTTCTCTTCTCTGACTTTACTTCTTTAGCTTCTCAAATATAAGTATTCTTAAAATTCCTTTCTTCATTCATTTCTTCATTTTATCATTCATTCATTCAATATTCAGCAACTACTATATACCAAGACACTGAAAAAACGAGGAGAAAGACGAGATGAGGGAGAAGGAGATGGAAGAACATAAGGAGGAGGTCGAATGAGAAAACAACTCCTTCCTCATCCTCAAGGAGCTGGAAGCCATCCTCAGCATTTCTCTCTCACTCTCTCTCTCTCTCTTTCTCTCATCCTCTCTCCACCCCAATTTATTAGCTATCTCTCCAATATTACAGCTTTGCTTCCTGCACAGATCAGTCCTAAGACTATCTCCCTAGTCTGAAAGTTCCCTGAGCTCTTACTCAACATTTCTCAAGGCTTAAACCACTCCCACTGAATGGCCCGTCAATTTCCTAAATTTGCCCCTGATAAAGCATCGCCCCCCTGTCTTCCAGTTCCCTCTATGCTCCCTCTTTCTCTCACTGGTGTGGCTATTCTCTCAGTTACCCAGGCCCCAGATCTAAGATTTGTCAGTAATTTTTCACTACCTCTTTTTTGTTATAATGATTAGTAGCTACATATCAATTCTACTTCTACATTATCTCATATTAGTTTCTTCTTCTCTTGTCACATTTCCATTACCTTAGTTTAGACCCCGTATTATTAAAACACTGTCATAACTGATTTTCTCACTTATCTTTCCTCCCCAGTTTAACCCAATATGCAATCTGCTAGATATTTTCCCCAAAACATTACTTTCGTGTTTGGGTAAATTTTATCACTTTGCCTCGAAAATCTTCAGTGCTCTAGCCTATGTGATGATTAAATTAGATGATGTATGCAAAGTGCTTAGTAGGGTGCTTACCATGTACTAACTACTCAGTTGTAATCAGTTATTATTAGATGTCATTGCCTACAAAAAATTGTCAAATTATTTAGCTCTCCACTTAACCATTATTTCAGAATGCCTATATTGCACAACAGTTAAGAGCTCTGAAGCTGTAGTCTAGATTCAAATTCTATAGATTCTAAAATGTCACCCTTGGGCAAATTGCATAGCTACTTGTGCTTCAACATCTTGATCTACACAGTTGAGATGATAATATTAGCACCTACTTAAGAGTGTTATTGTGATGATTAAAGAATTGATGCATGCAAAGGGAGTGTAAGGCTAATGTTAAATATTCTATTGGTGTAAGATATTATTAATAGCTATTCACATTCTTCCAAATGAATAGCTTATCCTTCTCCAACTGACCCATCAAACCCTATGCCTCACTTTTCTTGTTCATAAACCCAATGCTCCACCCCACTGTAGAGAGTGAGCCGCTTCCCATTTCCTGTACATGCTCTCTGCTTTTCTGGCCATGTATCCAGGTTTTTTCTAGGTTGTCTGTGGTCCCGTCCCTTCCAGATGAAACTTCCTGAAACCCACACCATTTCCATATTTATATATCTGAAGTATCTTTCACATAGGAAGAATTTAATAAATATTTGTAGAGAAAAGTTATCACTATTGTTATACCCCTGTGTGCCACTCAGTTTATGGTACTTCTGAACAGTTGAATCTTGAACTGATTTATATGTGGTAATAATTAGATACAGAGACAGATATATAATTTATCACTTTCACTCTTTTGAATAATTTATCATTTGTTTATGGATAATAGATAGCATTTATTTATGAATTAGGCAAATGATGCACCCTATTCATTAACAAAGCTGTAGATTGGGCTAACTCTTGCTTGAACTTCTCTTGTAAGAATTTCAATCTTTCCTGTGAGATATAAAGTAAGGGGGATTTATTTAAAGAAAGACCTCAGAAGCTGGCTTGATGTTTATTCTTAAGATATTCATGTAGTATTATAAAAAGAAAGATTAAGTAAATACAGGTGGCACTTCTAGAACAAATAAATACAGCCAACTGCTGTTTGGACAGGTAAGGGTTTAGTGGTAAAGGTGGGCTGTGGAATACATAAGGGCACTCACTTTTTCATTTTGAAGCATTTTTATCATCATAGCTTTCATTTTCAGTTGCATAAGGAATTCCAGAGAAAGTACAGCCACTTCAAAGAGAAAGCTTAGAAAACTTTTTAACAGTTGACCTTTTCCATTGCCAAAGCTCCTTGATATGGAAGGTTGTCTTCCTAAGTTAACACTGAGATAACCCAGATAAAGTAACAGCAAGAAGTAACAACCTTCTCCCCTCCCCGCAACCTGTCCAAAGGCCCAGAGGGACAAAAGGGAAAGAGTGAAGTTACAGAACCCAGGATGTCAGAGGAGCTTCCCATAGAGCTGGTGCCAAGAGCTCTAAGGAGACAGAGCCTGAGGGCACTCTGCTGGAGGTTAGAATAGTTGCACCTGTGGAACCAATGTTGACAGCGGCAGGACAGCAGGAAATAGGTATCTTCTCCACCATCTCTCTTTCCAATATCCCTCTAATTCTTCTGATCTCAATGGGAAATCAGTTGACAAGGGATTGTAGAAAATATCATTTTTAGGATCCCAGTGCAGCATCACAAAACAGACTATAAAAGAGACAGTTTAGAGCTCAGAAAAAGTGGATAAATAACTAGCACATGAATCTACGTGAATAAGGAGAGCTGGTCTTTTTCACAATGTATTTATCACATACAGAGAAAAAATCAGACAGAAATTTGCTTGGCTAGTGGTTCTAGTTCCTAGAATATTCCTCTCTGGTTGCTGGATCAGTAAACCAGTATAAACTTACTTGAATTAATGCAATAACATACAAGTGAAACAGCATGCAAACAAAGAGTGAGGATACCTGAAGGGTATCATATCATATTTGAGTTGATCTTTTATTATTGAAAATAAGTAAAAGAAAAAAAAATGAGATAAACAAAACATAACCAAACAAGGAGATGATTACAGCACACAAATAGAAGAACAATTTTGGCAAAAATATTCAGGGAACAAATTTTCCAACAGAGTCTACATTGGCCTTCTAATTTTGTAAAAATTTTATTTTAATTGATACATAATAATTGTGCATATTTGCAGAGTACTGCATGATGTTTCAGTACATGTATACATTGTGTAGGCTTATCCATCAACCTCAAACATGCGTCATTTCTTTGTGGTGAGAACATTCAAAATCCTCTTTTCTACTTATTTTGAAATATACAATATTATATGTTAATTATAATCACCCTTCTGTGCAATAGAACACCAGAGAATATTTTCCCTATATATTTGTAATTTTGTACATGTCTACCAACCTCTTTCCATAGGTCCCTCTCCCCTTTTCTCCCTGGCCTCTGATAACCTTTATTCTATTCTGTACTTCTAAGATATAAGCTTTTTAAAATTCCACAAATGAGTGAGATCATGCAGTATTTGTCTTTCTGATCCTGGCTTACCTCACTTAACATGATGTCCTCCAAGTTCATCCATGTTGCCACAAATGATGGGATTTCATTTTTTATGGCTGAATAGTAACCCATTGTGTATCTATACCGCATTTTATTTATCTATTCATCTGTTAGGTTGACACTTAGGTTGATTCCAATATACTATATCTTGGATATTGTGAATACTGTTGCAGTATACATGGCAGTGCAGAAATCTCTTTGATTTACTGATTTCCTTTCCTTGGATATATATCCAGTAGTAGGATTGCTAGATCATATGGTAATTCTATTTTTAATTTTCTGAGGAGGCTCCATACTGTTTTCCGTAATGGCTGTACTACTTTCCATACCCACCAATGGTGTATAAGAGATCCCATTTCTCCACATCATGCTAGCATTTGTGGGTTTCTTGTTTTGTTTTTTGTCTTTTTTTATTAATAGCCATTTGAATTGGGGCGAAGTGATATCTCATTGTAGTTTGATTTGCATTGCCCTGATGATTAGTGATGTTGAACATTTTTTCACATACTTCTTGCCCATTTCTATGTCTTCTTTTGAGATATGTGTAATCAGGCCCTCTGCCTATTTTTAATTGGATTATTTGGCCTTTTGCGATAGAGTTGTTTGAGTTCCTTATATATTCTGGATATTAATTGCTTGTCAGATGCATAGTTTGCAAACATTTCCTTTCCTTCTGTAGGTTGTCTCTTTACTCTGCTGATTGTTTCCTTTGTTGTGCAGAAGCTTTTCAGTTTGATGTAATCCCATTTGTCTGTTTTTGCTTTTATTGCCTGTGCTTTGAGTTCCTATCTGAAAAATTCTTCTCTGGATCAATGTTGTCAAACATTTCCCCTATGTTTTCTTGGAGTAGTTCTGTAGTTTGGGGTTTTATCTTGAAGTCTTTACTTCATTTTGAGTTGATTTTGTATGTGGTGAGAGAAAGGGGTCTGGTTTTATTCTTCTGCATGTGGTGATCCAGTATCCCCTGCCCTATTTATTGAAGAGACTGTCCTTTCCCCAATGTATATTCTTGACACCTTTGTTGAAAGTCAGCTGGCTGTAAGTTTGTGGTGAGAAAAGTTCAGAAATCTTAGAGAAAGTGATAGATAAATTGAAAATATAATGTTTGAGAGGCAGCCCACTGATAGATAACAAGGAAATTTTTTAAATAAATATGTCATCACAACATTTATTCAACACTAGAATTAATGGGTAGATTTCACACAATTAAAAAAAAATCAATGATATGGAAAACAAGTTCCAGGGTTTTCTCACTTGATAGATGATACTAATAAAGGGGGAATAATGATCAGAGAGATGAAGGTATATATTTTATTAACAAAAAAGATCCAACATAAAAATCACTGGAGCCTCTGAAAAGTAAAGAGTAAAACAACTTGACAAAATAATTATATATACGAGAAAAAATTTCCAAGCTGAGAAAGAGTTGAATTTACAGCTCAAACAAGTCATTAGACATACAAATTAAAAGTAATAACATTATTTTTTGCCTAATAAATTGCCAAATATTTTGCTTCAATGTTTAGATATATTTCTGTCACATAATGAATATACATAATTATTTGTTGAATAAAGAATATTTAGCTATCAGAAACTTAGATAGCACTCATTTAGTGCCAGACACTGTTGTAAGTATATTACAAATATTAACTCATTTAATCTTCAAGTTAACCATATGAATGGGTGAGATTATGGTCCTTATTTTACACATGACAAAGCCAAGACATTGGGAGGATAGATAGGTTAAAGTCACGTAGGTAGTAACCCACAGAACTTAGTTTTGAAATACCATCTTCTGGGTCTAGAGTCCATAGTGTAGCTATTACACAATGCTGAAATAATATGGGAAAGCCAGTATATTATTTGAGGGGAGAATGTAAGTAGCCTAACCAATCTGGGGAATAGTTTGGCAATAGTCAGATGAAAATATGTATTCTAGTTGACATAATGTATTTAGGAAGCCAATTATGAACGTAGGAAAAGACTGAAAAAAGATGTTTATCATCATGTTAATTAGAATAAAAACATAAATATTAAGAAAACAGGAAGCAGAATAGATTCATTTAAAATTCAAATAAATCACCTCGGGAGTTTATTATAAATTCAGCTTATCTGGATTTTATTGTTAGATACAGGAGATACCAAATGGAGCCTAGCCTAGGACCTTTAAACGAGTCCCCAAATGAATCTGATGCCTGTCTTCAGGTCACAGTTTAAGAAACACTGACATAGCAGTCAAGGATATGCCCTGGGGGTTTTAATTGCCTATCCAAATGTAACTCTGCTACTTATTATCAAATAAAACACATGCAAGTCTCTTGACCTCTCTGTCCTTCAGTTTTCTCCTGCGAAAAACAGAGATGATGGAGCGTTGTCATGAGAGCTAATTAAAATACTTCACGTTCAATGATAAGCATAGAGCCCAGTACATAATAAGAATTCCATAAATGTAGGCTACTGTAGTACCATTACTATTTACCACTTTATTTTATTTGTTCCCTAAGTAATAAAATAGAGTGGCATACAAACACAATGGAATGCCATTAAGGCACTTGAGAAGATGAAAGGTTTCTCTTGACATAGAAATATTACCATGACAGGTGGCTAAATTAAAAAAGCAGAATACAGAATAGCATATACAGATTTGTTAATTTATGTAAAATATCTGCATGTGTAAGTATGTGTGTATATAATGTATGTACATACATTAGCATCTGTGTGTGTGTGTGTATGTATATATAAAACACATGTAGACAGAGACTGAGAGACAGAGATCCAGGGAGAGATGAGGAGTATGAGAGAGACAGATTTTTAAATAATCATCATGAAACCATAAAGCCATTATCTTGTGATAGGGTGAAAAGAGTGAGTTAATCTTCTTCTTTATAGTATTCTGCATTTCTTAAAAAATGAACTGTATATTTTTTCTAAAATGCATGATTTTTTTATAAACAAAACAAAATGATTCCAACTCTTTGTCCAGAAAAATGATGAAAAATATCATGTGTATCCTTACGTAATATTGGCATTTCAATTTTTTTTTTTTTTTTGAGACAGAGTCTCACTCTGTTGCCCCAGCTAGAGTGCCGTGGTGTCAGCCCAGCTCACAGCAACCTCCAACTCCTGGGCTCAAGCAATCCTTCTGCCTCAGCCTCCGGAGTAGTTGGGACTACAGGCATGCGCCACCATGCCCAGCTAATTTGTTCTATATATTTTTAGTTGTCCACCTAATTTTTTTCTATTTTTTTTAGTAGAGATGGGGTCTCACTCTTGCTCAGGCTGGTCTCAAACTCCTGAGCTCAAACGATCCGCCTGCCTTGGCCTCCCAGGCTGCTAGGATTACAAAGCATGAGCCACCATGCCCGGCTGGCATTTTAAAATTTAAGAAAGTTTTCTTCAACCATCAATAATTTTTTACAAAGCTACCAGCAAAGGAAAAAAAATCAAGCTGTATTTAGATTTTAGTTCCATACTAGTAAGTACCAGAAGATAATGGAGTAATGGATGTAAGTTAATCTAATCATTAAATTAAAACACAATTTATTTAAGAAGCAAAATTCACAGTATTAAGGGTACAGTATTAACAGTTAAAATAATAAACAATATTACAAAATAGACTTAAGTATAAATAATTTTTATATAAATTCTTCCAAAACAAAATAAATATCATACTCAGTATCTACAGAAAAGACACATAAAACAATGTAAACTCTAACAAAAAGAAATGGGATCGATTACCTCAAATTATACCAAGAAAAATCAGGTACAAAATAGGAGTCTCAATAACTGTGCTATTTTCATTGTTTTACATATGAGAGTTGATAATGGATTCTGTTTCTTCTTGACATTGTTCATTTAAAACAGATGATCGTATATCTTTTCATAAAATGCAGAAGTAAACACAGGCTGAATTAAATGCAGATTATATATCTTGTAAATCACAAGAGGGAAAATGTGCTTCTCAACTTTTAATGTGCCTAGAAATTACCTGCAGATCTTAGTGAAATGCAAATTCTGATTAAGAAAGCCTGGGGTGGACTCTCAGATTCTTCATTTCTGCCAAATTCCCAGATCATGCAGTTGAGGTTGTTCCTAGGGAGCAGGAAGATCTAGAAGGACTAGTTCTATTTTATATTTTATATTCTGTATTTTATATACATACATATATATATATATTTGTAGTCTGTATTGATTAGAGAGTCTGTGTTATATAGTTTTCATTGATTGAGACAAATGCTGCTTAGTCACAATGAAGGTACAACAAGCATCTAGACTTGCTCATGCAACCAGGAAGTCTGAGCAATGGCTGATTGTCACTCTGGTACCCCATCACCTTGCTGTGCAGGAAACAGAGAAAAATGTAAATGTAAATGGCTTAGAAGCATATAACTATTAATTATTAGATTTGTTTCATTATGCAAATCTTTATAACATTTGGATGCTTTCAAGGCTAGTAGAGTAAGAATAATTTTTGTAAACTTCACCTTTTAAGGTGACAGTAATATTTCAACAGGTTACCAAAATCTTTGTTACAATAGCGATCGATCTCTATACAAAAACCAAGAAGAAAGAGAAGAGAAGATAGAATCATGCTCCAGTAATACTTCAGACTTTACTGAGCTATACTAGTCATTTTTAGCACAGCAAAAAATTGTGAAGAGTACCTCAAATTTATTTTATAGTTGTACAGTTTGAATCTTGGATCAATAACACATCAATATTCCTAATAAGGAGTAATTTGAGGAAAAAAGAAAGCAAATATTAGATAATAATAAAAGTAGCTAATGTTTTTTGAGTCCGACACACAATTCTAAGCCTTTATTTGTATTGGCTCATTTAACTTTCACAACAATGCTTTGTATTTGTAGTGCTTTGTGCTATGAATATTCCTATTTTACAGATGATGAGGCTGGGGAACAAATCACTTAAGTAAGTCGACCAATGTCGTACTGCTGGTAGGAAGCAGAGTCAAAATTTGAACCAAGATAATGTGATCCTGAGAAGACTGGTGCTAACCAATGGGGATACAAATTTGGGTTTTCCAGGCTCTAGCCACATTGATTACATTGTCTTCTCTGTTGTCCTTTCCTCCCCCACTTCACAATCCAATAATATAAATTGTCTACACAATCCATACATGCTGTCAAATTTATATAGAATGTCATTTTCTGCCTATGTTCCATAAACACATTTTTGACTCATTATATTGAAATAATAAATTCCAAATCCTCTGTTTGTATTCAAAGAAAAGTATTTAATAATTTCAACCATGGTAGGTTTGCCATAATCAATGAGCAACAGTTAGAAAAGCGCAATTCAAAGGCAGCCCAGCTTTCAGAATATCAATAGACCCATCTCCCACTGAGATACCGAACGTTAATTTTCAAACTACATGGAACATGTAAAAAACACATGGATAATGTTTAAAATGACAGGATGTATTTTTTGTTTCTTAAGAAAACATTTTTAGACACTGGGTATTCTTTGTGTATTGTTAAATATACAGTTCAATGTTGATACAGAGACTTTAAAATTGAAATAGATCAAATATATTCTAAACAGGCCCTTATCACACATTATTAACTGACAAGAAAAAAAGGTAGACCTATTTCCATCACTTGGCAAACCTGGTAGAAGTAGGGTTTCTATAAATACTGGAACACAGATAAGCAAAGCTGACAACGCTTTTTGACTTTTTCATAGTACTCTAAATATTTTTCAGAAATATATTAAAATTGTACCAGTCAGAAAACATTGAAATTCATGACTGCCTTTTTTATGTTTATGAGAATAAAATATTCTTCTCTTTTTAAAGCAAAAATTAGCCAGAAAATTAATAAAAATAATTTTTAAAAATTTCTGAATAATATACAAAGGTTAAGACTGAAAAAAACTACCTATTTTCTAGAATTACTTTGTTGTCTCAGTATCTTCTTAAGTAAAAAACTAAAATATATATATAATTTATACACAATATAATATATGCAATAATAATTACATATTATATGTATTATATTATATATATTTAGCCTAGCAAAAATTTTACCAGGGCATATATAGAAATCATGAGAGCAGAGATATTAAGGCAATTTAAGTCAAGAGTTTAAGAAAGAAACAGACCTAATGTTTGGATCTATAGAAAAATTAATCACAGAGAACATACCTTCACTCTGTGTAGCCACCACTCTCCTGTTTCTATTAAAGAAATCTTAGAATATAGGATCAGTTAGACAAGATGAGAATAGAAGGAATACACACACACACACACACACACACACACACACACACACACACAAGCACATAAAGCAACTGGAAACAATGAAAGGAGACAGAAAATACCTAATATTCCTAACAATCAAAGGATACTGAGAAAGAGAACAAAACATAGATTTTCAGAGTTTAAAAGGGCACAGGGTCATGTTGTTCAACTCTTGCATTTACAGACGAGTAGCTTAGGCTCCGGGTTTGCATAACTAGGTCACATTTATGTAGCAATTTGGTAGAGAAAGACAGGAAATAAATGCAGTGTGGATCCTACATTGATATTTTAAAAATCAATCTTGGATTTACCACCAAATCCCCTTTTTATTTATAATATGCAAATAACCTAACCATTCTATTCCACTGTTCTAGAACTTTTCTTCATAACATATTCATTCATTAAAGTAACTGAATCAGAATATGAACTATTTAAATATTTCAGGAAAACATAAATAAAACAACAAAATGAATTGGCTATTCAAAGTGGCTTACAATGTAGTTTCCTGTACTCTCTGCCCCCCAAAACAAGACAAATTTATATGGTCTTCATTATAAGACATTTTTGTGGTAAGAATAAAGTTGATGGATATGTAGTATTCATTCATTTTATAGAAAAGCAGCCATGGCATAAAATAACTCAGTCCAAACTGAGTTATGAGAATTATGTAGTACTCCGTGGTATACATCTACCACATTCTATTAATCCTCTCATGTATTGATGGACACTTCGGTTGCTTCTACATCTTATTTATTTAATTTTTAAATTTCAGAAGCCCCTAATATTCTGAAATTAAAAAAAAAATAAAATAAATAAAAAGAAAAAATTGTGGACAACACAGAAGGAAAAGGTATTTAAAAATAAAAAAGTAACAAAAAATTCAGGATAGGTTTTCTGGAGAAGAATCATGAAGTATTTTTTTTTTTTTTTCCTTCAGGCTTACCTAAGGGAATGCAAATCACAATCCTTAGAATGGAGAGGAAAGAAGGGATGGCTGGTTCGGTTTGCAAAAGCTTTCTAAATGCATCTGATATGACCAATTGGGTGCAGCCACACTTGGGATGGAGGACTGTTTCCTTCATTCTGACAAATGTCCAACCCCTGTTTGCATTGAGCTGCAGAGGGCTGTGGAGAAGCGATCTAAAGAGTCAGGCACCACGTTAGATCCTTCTACACCATTTACTCACCTAGCCTCCTTTTATTTAATTCTCACAAAAACCTTGGAAATGTTAGGCAAATCTCATTTAGGGAGGTCATTCATTTGCTCTACCTTAAATTCCTCCTACAGTAGCTTAAGAATATTTCCTTTTTTCTTGTTAAGTATGAGAATGCCATCTTCCTTCAAATACATGTTCAAAAGTTACTGTAACCACACCAATATTTGGCGAAATGCATATGTATTTTCTCTAGCATGGCATCAGAGACATAGAAACCATATACAATTCCTTAAATGGCACAGCCTAGCCCCCAACCCTCCTAATAGTTATAATTCGAGGAAATGTCAATGACACAAATTGTATGAAGCCAGTAAGTTACAGAAACAGCCTTTTGTGGTGCAGCTGACAGAGCCTTCACACAGAGGGACCCTATCTATGCTTTAAAAACCAAGGCTTATATGCTTTTTATTACAGTTAGTAAAAGGAAAAAAAGAAAAGACAAAACACAACACAAAACAGTTGTGTATACAGCAACTCACCCAGGGTTAATTAGAATGCTCTCCCTGGGTCCTCTGAGGCATCAGCTTGTGACGAATGGAACGCATACCAAGCGGCAAACACCAAATATTAAATGTCCTTTGTGAAGGGCTTAGTTTTAAATGAAGTCAACCATAATCAGGTGTTTGTTGCAAATCATGCACCTATAAATGTTATTAACATTGCAGCCTGCTTGGCATATTTAGTCATTGTGTTTACAACCTAAAGAAAAGGAAACATAAAATGAAAATGTTTTCTTTCCAGGGTCAGGCTATAGTCATTAATTTTATTCTTCACCAGCCTGTTTTTTTGTTTTGTTTTGTTTAGTTAGGTTATTTTCCATAGGAGATTGTCAGTAGCTGACTCTCCGTTTGCTTTATTGATATGTAGAGAACAAAAGAGTTTTAAACCAAAGAGTTATTTCAATAGTGACAAATGATTTAAAAGGCACAATAAAGATGTGTTTGTATTATTGGATTCAAAATACTCAATATAATACACAAAAGGAAATAGAGTCCTTAGTGGCTTGAAATTCCTAATCAAAACCACTCATTCTTTTGGAAAATCCATCTAAGTCAGTATTTCTGAAGGTGAACAAATAGTTCTACAACAAGTGTTTCTAAGAGACAGTTATATGGAAGGCAGATCAAATAATTTTAAAATACATAAGGATGCTTTTTAATTTCTGGGATCAAGGACAAGCTTAAACATTTATAAGAACATCGTGTATCATTAATAATTTAATGTATAAATGTGGGTCATATCTCCTCTTTAATTTGCTTTAAGTTTTAAAAATAAAATTACTTTATCAAGACAAAGTCTTGCCTGAATAATAAAATGTTGAACTATACAGGCAATTCTTCTTCATTGCCTTAAATATTTTTTTCTGCTAGTGGTGGGCAGATGCAGAATATGAAAAGAAATCCCTACAGTGAAGGAGGGTTGGTTGCAGATATTGGAAGTCCAAGCAGCAGTAGGGGACATACAGTAATTTCCCCATGAAGGGAAGTAAAACCCAGTCCAGGGGATTCGGGAAACAAAATTTCAGCAGAGATTTGGGCAGCCCAGTGGTGAACACCAAGAGAGTATAGGCACAGGGTAGAGCAGGCATTCTTTCATAGTGTGTTTTACTGTTCATCTGTGTATTTTTTACCGGGGATCCTGTGTATACATGTCTGCAAACACACACATTCTTTTCTTTTTTTGTAGTAGTGAAGGATTCAACAAATTACCTTATAATCACTGAAAACAGCACCTCTGAAAGAATTTGCGTAGATCTCTTGAAATAGCGGGTGTGTAAGCTTCCCAGAAGGATGGTGTAGAGTAAGGTAGAATCGTTTCCTCAGAAAAAGTTGTGTTAACACCTAGAAGCAGGAAGGAGGACAGTGATTCTGGGGTGTGTGAAACGGTCTTTTCCAAAACCACTCATCTATTGTTTCTGGTCCAACTTGGTCCTTAGGAGGCTTAATGTGGGAACTGACAGTGAGATCGGCAGTTTGGGGAGTTTGGACTGGGTGCAGCTTTTTCACGTTTGACGCTGAGCATCATCCTACTGCAAGGACGATGGGGTCTGTGCAGTTCTGGACCTAGGTGAGGGAGGTTGTCACTGCAGCAGTATACCAGCACTTTATCTCAGGCCCCCAGCTTCTGTTCAGGATGGTTTTCAAGAACAATACTGTGTATCATAAAAAGACAAAGCAGCAATGGGAGATTCAAACTCTAGTTATTTCATCTGTGTGTCTTGACAGTCAGGAGATGTTTATGGAATCAACCCAAGTGCCCATCAATTCATGAGTGGATTAATAAAATGTGGTATGTGTACACCATAGAGTACTACTCGGCCATTAAAAAGAGATGAATTAATACCTTTTGCAACAATCTGGGTGGAATTGGAGAACATTCTCCTAAGTGAAATGTTGCAAGAATGGAAAAACAAACACCTCACTATTAAATTGGAGCTAACTATTAAATTGGAACTAACCGATGAGCACACAAGTACACAAAGAGAAGTAAAAGTCAATGGACAGCAACCAGCAGGGAGGGGAGTTAAAGGGAGGGGCATAAAGCAACCTAATGGGTACATGAGCACTATTTGGGCAATGGGCACACCTACAGACAGGACTAAAGTATGACAATAATGATCCATGAAGACTAAAACATTTGCTTGAGATACTAAAACTGAAGCTCGTTGGAGAGAGATGCCAAACTGCACCTGTTTCTGGAGGGAGAGAACCAGTCTGCTTTCAATTCTTAGCTTTTCAGGTACAGAGAGAACATCAGGATTTCTGCCTCTGGCTGCTCAAGTTTGGAAATCTGAGTTGGATTTGGAAGCTAAGTTTTCAAAACTACTTGCACATCAAATTTAAAGCCACTTGGGGCCTTACAGACAATCTAGTTTAGCTTGTTTTTTTCAAATAGGCTAGCAAAGTTAAAAGAGCTTGCCTAAGGTTTCATGGTTAATTTAAAGCAAATCTGGGACTAAAATTAAGGTCTCTACTTTAAGCCTAGAGATTTTGTTTGTTTGTTTGTTTTCTCTACATTTTCTTTATAATGCTTAGTTAAAACCTCAGCAACAGTGGAGAATATTTAAAAATCTACGTAAAATTTTGTAGTCCCTTAGGAATGAAGGGTTCCTTTAGACCTATGATCAATAATGAAAGGATCCTCTGGAGATATCAGGAGTTCCTGTTAGCTCCATAGTTGTATGAAGGTGATGGCTACTGTGTCAGCTCTTGGCAATCTAGATTCCAGAATGGCCATTTCCAGTGACATATGAGTCCATTATAGCCCCCAATTGTGTATCTCACTATTTGCAAAAGTCTGTAAAAGTCACTACATTAAAATATCTTAGCCTCTGAAAGAAGTTTATCACACTCCTTTGAGTTTCCAAAATCAACATATGATGAGCAAGCACGTAGTCAGCACACAGAAACCTACACATGCAGAAACATATAACACACACACAAAGAGGACAGCATTTTTATTCACTAATGTTATTTTTTTTATACTTCAATCCATTGCAGAATGATCTATATCAGAAAAGGTAGTGCGATTTTTTTTCCTGTTTGGGAAAACAAAGGTGCAAGTGTTTTAGCCAATGGTACATTTAGAAGGAACATTCCCCACATAAGACCACCCTCACTTCGGACAGCCACTGCAAATTTGAGGATCCTTAAAACCATCCAGAGGTTCTATAATTTGCTGGAAGGACTGACAGAACTCACTGAAAGCTGTCATACTCATGGTTTTATTTTTTTTTAAACAATTTTACTGAAATATAATTTACATACATGCAATTAATCCATTTTAAGTGTACAATTAAATTATTATTAATAAATTTACCAAGTTGTACAGCTATTCACACAAATCAGTTTTAGAACATTTCCTTCCCCTTATTGAGACCCCTAATTCCCATCCCCAACTACATTTCAAGCCTGCCCCTCCTCTCCACAGTGCTCTCCACATCCCTCAGATGTGAGTCTACCCCCTCAACCCCCGAATCCCTGGTGGACACCACCACCATTTGAGCACCGTAGTGTTAATCAGTACCAATTTGATGGCAAATACATGTGAAGCCCATTCTTCTGGTCTTGTGTCACCTCATTTCGAATAATGGGCTCAAGCTCAATCCGGGGTAATGCTCATGTTTTTGTTTTTGTTTTTTTTACAGTGAAAGGATGACATTAAAATCAGCACAAGAAAGAAACACATAGGGCAGAGTCTAGGAAAGGTACCAAATACAAAGATTTTATTGTGCTCTCCCCATGGACTCATGGGCATGTTTCTTTCCTAGCATCAAATGGTGACACTACAGGCATCATTTGCCCACTCGGATGCTCACCCAAACCTCCGTGTTCAGAGTTTTTATCAGGGCTCCATCACATAGGCATGATTCATTGATTGCCCATGTGGCTGTCTCTGTCTCCATTCCCTCTGGAAGTCCGCTGATACCCTGTGACCTGACATTCCCATCCTAAATCACATTGCTGCTCTTTCTTCTGTGGCTAGCCTCCACCCTATGACTATCTGGTGACCCAAGGCCCCAGGGCAAACAAAGATAGTACTACCAGACATGACAGCCCAAGGGCTTAGAGATTACCTCCTGGGAGGCAAAGGCCAGACCTTTCTTTTGGACAAGGTTAAATTTTTTATCGCACCGAACTTCTTCTGTTGACAATGTCCTGAGGAAAAGCTGATTTCAGAACTCTCAGTTTCTTGTCCATCAAAGGTAGTCTCTATTCATGTGATTACTGACTAAATCCCTCATAGGGAAAATTAAATGGAAAAAAATATTTCCTAGTTCTTCAAAAGAGAAAGGACTTTCATTTTGATATGATGTAGTACAATGGGACAATTTGGTTCACATTATCCACTAGAGATATCAAAGGAAGAAGATTACCTGATAAGAGGGCTGAGGAGTTTCTACATAAAGAACTAGCACAAAAAGTTTGCAGCTGGAAATGGCAGTAATTTTTACAACTAATTTTACTCACAATAGTAGTTTTTGCCTTGAAAATAAATATAAGTGAAAAATGTCTGCGTTCTCAGTAATAAGGGGGGAAGAAGAAACAAGGAGCAACTGGAAAAATCAATTTTTTTTCTTCTGAGTAGCCAAAATTGCTAACAGTGATTTGTGGACAAAGGAAACAATAGCACTTTGTCCAAAAATGTAACTGTACCTTTCCTCTATATTCTGTTTTGAACAGTAGTGTACATTAGAACCAGAAATACATTTTGAAAAACTTATAACAATGTTTTTATTTCCTTTGGTCCATAGATGGGTATACATTAAAAAAAAAAGCTAGATTTTTTTTCTCTTTTGTTTATTGAAATTTTGATTGAGAACTTTCTAATAACTTTCTAATTTCTTCCTATGATATAGGGAGATATCAAACTTGATATCTCCCTATATATTAGGAAGCACAAAAAGAATGAGAAATGTAACACCAAAATAGAAACTAAAAGTTATTATGTAAAACATTTGAATGGTGACAATTTCTCTAATACATTTCTTAAATGATTATCATACTGTTCTTCAAGGTGATTTGGAGAATCTGTTCAGAAAACGTTCTCTAGATGTATTCCTAAAGCTATAATAAAGATGCCAAAATTATATGCAGCTCAACCTAACAATATGACATTTTAATTAAAAATATACTTTTAGAATTTAGGAGAAAAATATGGGATGTCATGGCCCACGTGCAGGAGGCTAGCTACCCACATAGTACCATAGATCCAGCACATAGCAATAGATAATTTTATTTCTTAATGACTGTGTTAGGGTTGATATGATTCAGAAAAAAATGTCTAAAATTAATTCTCAAATTAAGTAAGAGGCATAGATGATTTTTAATTTAATTTTGAATGCTAATGGTATCTTAGTCATATTAAAGGATTAAAGGCTCAGGAAATGTTTGCTTTAAATTAAATCCTCTGGGTCTTCCCCTTGTTTAGGACTAACAAGCAAAAACTATAATGCATAGTTTTGTTTTGTTTTGTTTTTCCACCAGAAGTTTAATTTACTAAAGGGAGTAGGAAAAAGGGGAAAGAACAAAAGGAGTGCCTTTGTCAGTTAAGAATGGGGCTTGTCCATCTCCTAGAAACAGCAGGCCAAACATATTTTAATTCAAGTAGACCAGTCTCTGAGACTAGATTTTCATGACTTCTCATATGTCTAAAACAAGCCTACCTGTTTCTTATTTCTCAGCTTTAACCTAACTGATCTTTTGCTTTGAAATATTCAACGCTCTTGTTTAATCAAAAATTTCATACACAGCAAAGAAGTGATGGTGTTGTTGTTGTTTATAAGACTCAAACTTTAAGTCTGTAGTAAGAATCTTTTCCCGTTTGCACATGTACCCATTCCTTGAGGGCAGGCAGGATCACTTAGGTGATAGAGCATGGGATTCAGATTCAAACCCAGGCCCAGTGTTTATGGTTTCAATCCTGAAAAGTAATGTAAACTCTCAAACCCTCTATTTTCTCCTCTATAATATGAGGATACTAATTACCTTGTAAGTTTGCAGTGAGGATTAAATGAGACCATGTGTGCCTAGTATTTGTTACAGTGCTTTTATACTATTTAATAGAATGAGAGCCAGATCTTGAAGAAAGACAACATGGAAGAGAATCTGCTTTGTTTCTTGATTAAGATGCTTCCTAAATTTATACATGATTCCAGCAGATACCGGGTCAGGAGTCAGATACAGATGGTTGACTCTTGGCTATATTCAGAATCGCCCCTTTCGTTTGTCTACTAAGCCTTTGATACAAGCCAACAAACAGCTATCCCTGACTCTGCTGAGTTCTTTCTTAATTCTCTCCACACAGCTCTACGGAGAACCCATTCAAGCCACATAACCTCAGCCTCGCTCTTGTGTGTTTGAATTCTGGCAGCAGAGGCAGTTCTTCCCTTTGGAAGCTCAATGGCCCCTTGCAAATAGGCCTCTGGCTGAGATGCTCTATCAGTTTGCCAGGTATATCTTGACATGTCAAAATATCTAACACAATCTAGGTTTTATATGAATGTTACGTGTTTTAAATATCCTACACAGAGATGTTATCAGGGTCAGAACTGTTTCTTACTTTATTTGGATCTCCAACTTCTAGCAAACTGCGAGTTCTTAACAACCTTCATTGGAAAGACAAGAAGACAGTGGTAATCACTCTCTACCACAAGACTATTCCCTGAACTTGCTCCAACTTAACATAAACCCTTGCTATCCTTATTTCTTGGGGTCTGTGCCTCCTATCTGATCTTTGTCTTTCACATCGGTCCCTATAGTTCTTCTTACTCCTCCACAAATGTTCCTTAGGAGTTTAGTCCTAGATTTAAGGGACTTAGTCAAGAACATTGATTGGTGGGATGAAGGCAACTTGGAATGCAGGAGAGCCCAGCTAGGTAGGAAACCTTGAGACTCTAGCCTGGGAATTCCTTTGAGGAGAGGGTAAGACAAGGTTAACGCTGGGGGCTCATGGTGCCACATGACTCAGAAAGGTCCCAACTCCAGTGACTCCCTACCTGGAGCCAGAAGACACCTCCTAGAGAAGCAGCAGATTTCTACAGGACCTAAACCCAGTCACAGCCTGCAGAAGTCCTGTTCCACCTGCATTTCCAGAATTTGAACCCCCACTCTTGATTCCTTACTCACTTTTATCACCAGTGATATGATGCAGATATAGTCCTTATAGTTAATGTATAGACTTTTTGAAAGTAGGATACTCGGAAGTTAAGCATATTTCAACACAAAAGTCAGCCTGTGTCAGAAGCTGCCTTTGAGACACTCTCTGCCCCGTGTCCTTCTGCACTGAGACTTTCTCTCACTTGTGCTCACAGCTCATTGACATGACCAACTCCAGTTTGACCTTACCTCCTACACGTCAGTAACCACAGGCATTTTCTATTAATCCTCACATTCACCGTTGACTTCCAAATAATTACAGCTATGAGGCAAAGAATATGAGCAATTTAAAATTTAGATTGATTCCTTCATTTATTATTTTTTCTGTTCTACTTGGAGTAAGGTGAATAAAATAATACATAAAAGATATCAAACACAAATATTTTATTAGTAGTATTATTTTCCATTTAAAATTACATTTATGCCACAATTAAATTACAGTTAAAACTACAGAAGAATTATATATTCATTTTATATTAAAAAGCAAGGAGAGCAAATTTTTTCCACTATTAAATCCTATATTTGACAATGCTCTTTACAATTAAATCAGCTGCCTTTGAATTTTATGAACATAATTATATGAATATCTCTAATCGAAATAAATAGTAAGTAGGTTTAAAAATTCTCATAAAGTGTTTAATAGTAAGCACTAAAATTTAAATTAGATAAAGGAAAGGTATAAAGAAGAGTTATAGATTAAATTTGGATCACAAAATATAAAAACGGTCTGTGTTCAAAATCCAAATTAATAAATACAAAGTTTCCAAATTGCTATCCAGATTCCGAGATAGTATTTCTTTGTCATAGTAAGATCCATCAAGCCTTGGCTTCTTGGCCACAAAATTGAAGAATACTGACATGACACAATTTAACAGCTCCATGAAATGGAAACATATCCTCAATCTAGACATGCATGTGTGCCTTCCTCACAGTCTAGTAAATGATCCTTGCTGAAGCTGTAGGCCCAATGAAGTTACATCCCTCCAAGTCTTCTGAGTCCCTAGTTCTGTGCTACATCCACATCCCATAAGGTTTCACACTATCCATGATCGGTTGCATTTCCTTCCCACAACACATCGTCCCTACTTTTGTATTTGATACGTTCTTTAGACCCTCGGCCTTATATTTCTGTGTCCTTTACCTCCTAAGTTCTACCCTCTGCTCCTTTCATCTAGGCATGAAATTACAACTTTTCTACTCTCTCATCCCCCCCCATCAACCCTTCTTTTGAAAAGAGTGTTAATAAAATCAGTCCACTGAATATTTAGCACTTCATCTGATAAGGTTCGATGGTCACCTCTCCTGTCACACAATAATTGTTCAAATAAAGCTAAATAAATGATTTTCTGTACTTTTTGTAATAATTTGTTAAGATGACAAATTTCCCCCACACTGATCTACAGATTCAATAAAACTGTACCAGAATCCCAGCATTTTTTAAGAAATTAACTAACCAATCCTAAAATTTATATTCAAATGTTAAGAACCCAAAATAGCCAAGACAATTTTGGAAGCAGAACAAAATTGGAGAATTTATATTTTCCAATTTCAAAACTTACTATAAAGTTACATTGCTAAGAACTGTGTGATATTGGCCTAATGATAGACATACCAATCCATGTAATGCAATTTATGGTTAGAAAATAAGTTTTAATAGCAGAAGGCAATTAGATAACAAAGAAAACAAAAAAGAAAAGTGACAGAGAAAAATCAATGAAACCAACAGGTTTAGTTTGAAAATCTCAATAACATTGGTAAACCTCTAGACAGATTGATCAGATAAAAAGGTACGAATTAAAAATACAAGACATGAAAGAAGGTATACCAAAACTGAACCCACAAACATGGTAAGGATGACAAGAAATATTATACAGGAAACTACATACCAAAAGGATAACAACTGACATAAAATGAGCAAATTTCTTGAAATACACAAATTAACCAAACTGATAAAAAAGAGAGAAAATCTCAATAGCCATGTATCTGTTAAAAAACTTGCATTTATAATTTAAACACTTCACACAACCAACTCCAAACCCAGATAGCATAACTGCTAAATTCTATCAAGCCTTTAAGGATACAATAATAGCAATCCTACACAAAGGGTAGAAAATAGAATAAGACTAGTTCCCAGGAGATGGATAGCATGAAGCCAGTATTACCTTGATATCAATACTAGACAAAGACATTACACTAAAAGACAATTACAAACCTTGTGAAGATAGATGCAAAACCTTAAAAATATATTGACGAGAAGATATACACATCTAGGATGTCAGATTAAGAGCCCCCGAAATTTATACCTTCATAAAAGCAACAAGAACACTGACAAAATTTGTGAAAATCGACTTTTTCAAAACTCTAGAAATAGACCAAAGGTTTACAACAATCCAGGGAATGTTTATTCAAAACAAATAAATAAATAAGTGGCTGAATTTCAGTAAGCATGGCAAGCTTTGTGGCATTTTAACTTGTTCTATTCCATCCCCCTATCTGCAAATGCACAGTAAACTTCAAAGACAGCAGCCTCACAACACAGAAGATGTAAAAACCAGCAGCCTGATAGTCACTAGAGAGGGTAGACTGAAGTGCTCCAAAAAAAACTCCATTCCAAGAAAATAGTCACTGTTTAACCTATTTTGAAGCTTCCTTGAAAAGTCTTATTTGCAAGGCTTATTATTTGTCCTGCCCCAAAACTCACTCAATAGAAAAACCTCTATCCCAAAAACATTTATGGAAAAAAGTCATTGGCAATTATTTAACTAACAATGTTAGTTAAAGTGGCAATGCCAGTAGGGACAAGCAAGAGCTGGTGAAAAAACCATATAAAATTGAGGGAATGAGATGCCTATGGGGGGGTTTACAAAGCTCTTACATATTTCTGAGAATCTAAAAGACCATTAATATGTGCAGGACTGTGCACATGCTCAGGAGAGCACTGAGAAAGCCCTAATCTCACCTTTGGTTGACCTTGATACTTTACATAATTAGACAGTGAAATTAAGAAAGAATTGTGAGAACACTAAAGACATACACCAACACACATTCAAAGCTCTTCAGAAAAGGATGGAAGACTTAGTGACCCAAGGCATTTAAGGCAGTCTCTATGCAATTATTAGCAGAATATTAAGCTAACTAAGAAGAGGCTTCATGGCTAAACATGACACAAAAAATCACAGACTTTACCGATTTAGTCCAGGAAAAGTTTAAAGACAAACAGTAGCAATAATAGCAAACCCTGCTAATGTCCAGTGGAGGCCAACAATGGGAAATCTGATTTTCAGTTACCATAATATAGATTTAAAATGTTCAGCTTTCAACAAAATCTTACAAGACATGAAAAGAAATAGGATAGTACAACCCATACACAGGAAAAAATGCAGCCAATAGATTCTGTCCCTGTGGAAACCCAGGTGTGAACTAACTAGATAGTTTAAGAATCGTTATTACAAATATTTTCAAAGAACTAAAAGAAACCGTATCTAAAGAATTAAAGCAAAATATGAGAATCATGTTTTACCAAATAATGGATATCAATGAAGGGATAGAAATTGGAAAAATAGAAAAGAATGAAATAGAAATCCTGTGGTTAAACACTAAACTAAAATAAAACATTTATTAGGGGGGATCAACAGTAGATTTGGCAGAAAAATTATCAAACTTGAGAAACTCCTGTGAGGGAAACACAAAGAAAAAGGAATGAAGAAAAGTAAGCAGTGTCTATGGATCTATGAGATACTATTACATGTACCAAATACTCATAATAGGAGTCACAGAAGGAGAGGCAAGGGTAGTAGAGAGACCACCAGAGGAAAAAATAATGATTAAAAATTCCTAAATTTGGTGTAAAGTATTATTCTACATGAATATAAACCCAAAGATCTTCTTGTAAGATAAACCTAAAGGAATCTAAACCTAGACACACATAGTCAAACTGTCAAAAGATAAAGACAAAAAGGGAATCTTGAAAACAGCAGGAGAAAAACAACTCATCTTGGACAAGGGATCCTCAATAAAATTAATAACTAATTCCTCATTAGAAACCACGGAGGCTAAAGAGCAGTGGAATTATATATTCAAGGGGCTCGAAAATCCCTAAAACGTCAGCCATGAATTCTTATTTCATTAAAAGCTATACTTGAAAAATAGAAGAGAAGTTAAGACATTCCTGGATAAACAAAAACCTAGAGAATCTGATGTCAGCAAAACTATCTTATGACAAATGCTAAAGGGAGTCCTTTAGGCTAAATGAAAGGACCCTAGGCAGTAACTAGAACTCACATAGAGAAATAAAGAACAATCAGTAAAAGTAACCCCATAGGTAAATATAAAAGACAATATATGTGCATTTTTGTTTGTAACAAGTTTCTTCCCTTATCTGATTTAAAATACAATTGCATGATGCAATACTTTTATATCTCTGTTTAAAGACATAATGTTTAAAGATGTAATTTGCATGACAATGTAGCCTAAAGGAGAAGAGAGAGAATAAAACCTAGACTGGAGTAAAGTTTCTGTATGATTTAGAAATTAAGTTGGTATTAATTCAAATTAGATTGTCTTAAATTAAGATGTTAATTTTAATCCCCAGGGAAACCACTAAGAAAACTGAAAGAAAAATCTATATAGTAAATAAAACAACCAGAGAACTAAATGGTACACTAGAAAATAAAAGAAAGCAGCAAAGAAGTACATGAGGAAATACAAGTTAAAAATACATAGAAAACAAAAGCAAAATTTGCAGACATGAAACATACATTCTAGTAATTATAGTATCTTAACAATAGATTTTTTTAAAAAATCTACAATCAAAAGCAGCTGTTAGAAAAACAGATAAAAACATCATCCAAATATATGTTGCATATAAAAAACAAACTTTAAATGCAAACAAAAACAAGTTGAAAGTAAAAGAGTGAATATAGATATATAGGATGTAAGCAGTAATTGAAAAACAGATATAAATGGCTATTCTAATATTAGGCAAAATGAGCTTTAAGATGAAAATTGTTATTAAGGACAAAGAACATTTTATTACAATGATTATAGGCTCAATCCATCAGGAAGATGTAATAATTATAAACATAAATGCACCTAACAACAAAAGGCCAACGTACATGAAGAAAAAAAATGACAACCTTGAACAGAAAGTCAATAATTCAAAAAATAGTTGTAAACTTAATAGCCTACTATTAGTAATAGAACAATTAGAAGCATCAACAAGGAAATAAAAAGTTGAATGTTATGAATTAAGTAGATCAAACAGACACATACAAAACATTCCACCCAACAACAGCAGAATGCACATTCTTCACATGTGCATATGGAAGATTCTCCAAGATAAACCACACACTAGGTCATAAAAGAGGACTCAATACATTTAAAAGGATTTAAATCACACAAATTATTCAGTCCAACACCTCAGAATTAATAGAAATCAGAACAGAAAGATATTTGGCACTACACAAATACAAAAAACAAACAAAATACTTGTAAATAACACAGGAATGAAAAGCATAAGGTAAATTTTTAAAATGCTTTGAGATGAATGAAAACAAAAACACAACATACAAAACTTACTATATGCAGCTAAATCAAGGTTTAGGGTGAAATTTATGGCTATATATGCCTATATTACAAAAAAAGAAAGATCTCAAATCAATTAAATAAAATTTCACCTTAAGAAACTGGAAAAAAAAGAGCAGACTAAATCCAAAGCAGAAAGAAAAAGAAAAAAAAGGAAATAAAATTGTTTAGGGTAGAAATGAATGAAATAACAAATAAAAAAAATGGTAGAAAATATTTTAAATAATATATCTAGAGAAGACTTGTATTGTAAATATGTACTAAAGCCTTACAACTCTTTAATAAAATGGCAAATAACTTAAAAAGGCCAAAGGATTTGAATAGCTATTTTTTCAGTAAACACATGACAATATGCCAAAATTATTATTATTCAGAGAAATGCAAGTCATAAATAGAATGATACACCACTTTACATCTACCTAAGATGCTTAAAATAAAAAAGACAGGAAGAAGTATTGGTGACAATGTGGAGAAATTAGAACTCTCACTCATTTCCAGTGGAAATGTAAAATAATACAGCCACTCTGGAAAACATTTTGGCACTTTCTCAAAATTTTAAAGTTGTTATATGTCCCAGCAATAACACTCCTTAGTATATACCCAGTAGAAACTAAGGCATATGTTTACACAAAAACTTGCATCCAAATGTTCAAAACAACATCATTCAGAATAGGCAAAAGGTAGGGAAAAAACAAACAAGTTTCTGTCAACTGTTGAATATATAAATAAAATATATGTATTATTTTACAATAAAAAAGAATGAAGTACTGACATATACTACAACAAAGATGAATTTTGAAAATATGCTAAGTGAGAGAAACCAGTCACAAAACACATGCTGTTTGAAGCAATTTATATGAAATGTCCAGAATAGGCATTAAAGACAGAAAGTGGATTAGAGTTTTCTAGAGCAGAGGGAAGTAGGGGGTGACTGGCATAATGATAGGCAAACACAAAATGAGTGGTTTCTTTTTTGAGTGATGAAAATATTCCAAATTTAGAGAGCTGTAATGGTGCGGAACTCAGTGACTATACGAGAGAACTCACCGAGTTATATACTTTAAAAGGGTAAATTTTATGAATTATATCTCAGTGAGACTGCTATAAAACGTATGTTGACAAATAGAATACAGAAGGACATCTGAAAGGATAATGTGCCTTGACTAAGTAGATTTTATCCTAGAGTCTTCATTTCTGCAAGTCCAGAACCTCCATTTCATCAGCACATTCAAATCTAATAGCATTCTTGACTGAACATACCTGCAATACCTTCACAAAAGAGGAAATACATAAAATCATAGCATTAATTTATACTAAACTGAGGGAGGACTCCATTCCTAAATATTTATCCAGGAGCTATAAAAACTTGTATTGACATGAATACTTGCTTGTGAATGTCTATCGTGACTTTGCTCATAATCACTAGAAACCGGACACAGCCGATACGCCCTTCAATAAATGAATGTACACACACGGTAGTATATCCACACATGAGATTTTAAAGATAAAAATAAACAAACTACTAATACACATTTCAATGTGGATTAATCTGAAACACATTATAACATTGAAAATAGTCAGATCCCAAAGGCTATACACTGTATGATTTTATTTATGTAGGATTCTAAAAAAGGCAAAATTAAGGGAAGAGACAATATGTCAGAGCTTGCCAGGGGCTAGGGATGGGGACAATGGTTGAGTACCACAGAATACAGGGTAAATTTGGGAGTGACAGAACTGTTTTCTATCTTGATTATGGTGATTACATAATTGCACATAATCTGTCAAATCTCAGAGAACTTTACACTAAAAGGGTGAGTACTACTGTGTGTAAATTATACCTTGATAAACTGGACTAAAAATGGATAAATGAATTATATAGATAAAAAGATGGATAGATGGATGGACAGATAGGTAAAATAAGGCAGTTTTCTACACTTGTTCTGGTTTTTTCCGTGTATATTGTGATTGTCAATAACTGTAAAAGACATTAACAAATGCAATCAACCTATCCCTATTTTTATAATTACAATCTCTTGTCACAGGCAGGTACCTCTGAGGAAAGTAACAATGGACTCAAGTTTTCTAATAGTAGATATGGTTAGACAGAATGGAAAGGATTTAAGAACTCTGGATATCTCAGGAGGTCCGATGAGTTCTTTCTCAAATAAATGGAGTAAACTGCAGAGAGGAGAAACATTAAAGATACACATGGCTGCACTGTAACCCTTCTCTGAAAACTTGCTTTTTATGACTTACATAAATGCCTACACAGAGCTGCACCCTGAGGATGGAAAGAAGCAAAGTAGGGTATTACTACTTTTTATCTGCTCTATGCTGGCCTTCTTTTTGAGGATACGTTTTGGCTTCTTCTCATTCACATTTTTAGAACCTTCTTCCTAATTAATAATTTGTAGCCACACCTGGAATTAATATCACCTGCCTATCTTATCGTCAGCTGTGGGCTAGCAAAAGGTACCCATCTGTCTCACTCTCCAGCTCTATGTACTGAAATAACCTCTATGCTTGAAACGAACAAAAGGAATCTGTAGGGCTTAATAAGCGATAAGAAAAGAAATGTAATTTCCAGAAAGCTCTGAAAAGCAATGGAGAGTAAAATAACATTAAAATAAAGATAACTTCAAAACAACAACATTCTTTTAAGGAGCCCATTTGGCGGAGACTGTGAGATGAAAGCTCATTTATCATCCCCATACTCATCAGCTTATGAAAAATGATGGTATTAAAAGGCCCACTGTCTCTTGTAGATATAAAGTCAGAAAATCAATTTGTGAATCATGGGAAGTGATGGTAAGTACTAGCAATGAGGCACTTGGTGAGGCTTTAAGTTTCTTTTTATCCACGCTTAATGGGATGGGGAAAGTAGGAAGCTTTAGATCAAAATAACATTTTTATTTAGAGTAGTTTAGATTGAATCTTCCAATCTAAAAAATCTAAGAATTCTTTTAGTCCTTAGATAGGGCAGAGTTTTCTTTTAAGGAATGAGCTCATCTTAAGCAAAATTTGGAAGCTGAAAATTAGTCATTTTTGTCTTGCTCCAAACCATACCTTTTATATTACTTCCTTGTTAAATGCTAAGGCATAAAGTATGATCAAAATTAAAGTGATAAATTTTTCCTCCAAAATAAAAGATTTCTAGTCAATTGCATATTCAAAAACTGGTAATTTTGATCCAAAAATTTCAAGTATCATGTCTTTTGCAACTTCTAAACAATTTATTTTTATTCTCTATTGTCAATCCCTTTTGTTTCATCATTTTCATTTCTGAATCTGTTAAGGTTTTTTTTTAATAGTTCTATGTTATAAAGAACAGAAAAACACTACATACATTAAAATAAGAGATTAATTGGATGTAAGGCATCCACACAATGAACAGATGATGCAACAAAGTATTTATGTGAACGAAGCTAATTACTAAATAGTAATCAGAGACTGGCATAATTTATTTTGATTAAATTAATTGATTCAAAATATTTTCATCTTTGAAGTTTATTTTTTCTTTTTTGTCCATCTAGAAAAGCTTTTTGGCAAATATCAGTTCATCCTTACAACAGGTGTCAATAATATGAACTTGCTTCCCAATAGCCAGGGTTTCACTTTACCTGTACACAGGTTTTCTAAAGAAGTTGAAATGTAGTATCTGTAAACTAGTCACAAGGTTTATCAAAGAATCCTAAAATACAGATTACCAAAATGGAGCAACAAAGAGAAATAAAAGACTATGTGACAATTAATTTCACATGTCAACTTGATTGGGCTAAGGGATGTTCAGGTAGCTGGTAAAACATTATTTCTGGGTATATCTATGAGAGTGTTTCAGGAAGTGGTTAGCATTTGCATCTGTAGACTGAGTATAGAGGATTACCCTCACCAATGAGATGGACATCACCCAAACTGCTGAGGACCAGAATAGAACAAAAGTTGGAAGAAGGCTGAAATTGCTCTCTATTTGAGCTGGGACATCGATCTTCTCCTGCCCTCTGACATTAGTGCTCCTGGTTCTTGGGCCTTTGTACTGGGACTTACACCATTGGCTTCTCTGATACTCAAGGCTTCAGGTTTGGACTAGAAGTACATCACAGGCTTTCCTGGGCATCTAGCTTGCAGATGGCAGATTATGGGACTTCTCATTTTCCAAAATATCTATTTTTATATGTGTATATAGTACATATATACACTAGATATGTGTGCATTCGTATACAGTCATCTCTCCATATCTATGTGTTCCACATCAAATTTAACCAACTGGCTTGAAAATATTTGGGGGAAAATGGGTAGTTGTGCTGTACTAAACATTTAGACTTTTTTTGGTCATTATTTCCTAAATAATACAGCACCACAATTATTTATATAGCATTTACATTGTATTAGGTGTTTTAAGTAATTCAGAGGGGACTTAAAATATATAGGAGGATGTGCATAGATTATATGTAAATACTATGTCATTTTATATAAGGGACTTGAACATCCATGGATTTTAGTATCTGTGGGGAGTCCTGAAACCAATCCCCCATAGATACCAAGAGACAACTGTGTATACATATACACACACATACAGTCATGTGTCACTTAACAATAAGGATATGCTCTGAGAAATGTGTCGTTATGTCACTGTGCAATCATGGAATGTATGTCCCCAAACCTAGGTGCCTACTATGCATCTAGGCTACATAGATTTCAATCCTAGGCTACAAACCCATAAAACATGTTACTGCACTGAATACTGCAGGCAATTGTAACACAATGGTAAGTAACTGTGTCTTTGGGCATATCTAAACATACAAAAGGCATATATACTGTTTTGCTGTTTCTCTGGAGAACCCTGATTAACACAGAATTTGGTTGCAAGGGTGGTTCTAGAGAACAGAATTTTAAGGATGATTCCTGAATTGGTTCTGGGGATTCTGAAATTGGCTCTCTAATCTGATTAGATTTAAAGATGCTAATGATTGTATCCCTAGTAGTAAAGAGAGCACTAGTAGTCCACGGTGTGAACTGTTTATAGAGATATGCAAAATATTTGCACCAAATATTCCTAATCAACCACTTATAAGAAGCAAGGAGCTAGATGACTGTGTATATGACGACTTCTGAGCCTCCATAATTGAATGAAGCAATCTTTCACAACAAATCTCTTTCTGCATATTTACATATATTTTATTGGTTCATTTCTCCAGAGAAACCTGAATAGTAAACTTTATTTAAAACTTCTAGCAGAAAGGTCATTCTGAAGTGACATTTTCCTGCCTTCTGGAAGTCAGCACACATTTGATATCTCAGGTGTTCAAACTGATCAAAAGAAAAACAAAAACAAGGAAACAAGATGTATGGGTAAGGAAATGTTTCCATTCTCTGTTTCTGAAGTCGTTTGCCCAGACCAGTAATATACATACTGCCGGTACATGTTTAGCAAAGAAAATGGACGCTTTAGACAAAATCTGGGAGAGTATGCCCCATGATTTAGAGTTTAGCAAGAAAATCAGATTCTTTAGATTGGTAGCTCACAACTCTTAGAGCAGTAATTACAAAAGTTACTTTAAGCCTTAAGAAGTGTTTGCTGCACCTGCCTGCCTCATAGATTCTTTCTATATAATCTCTTCTCTGCCAAAATACAGCATCATAAAAATGTGTTGCAGAAGCCCTATAAGTCCAGAATTCTATGTCAAATCATTCTGAAGTCACTGAGTTCTATGAGAATCCAATCTCGATTCTGTAACATATGGCTCTCAATTCAGAGAGTCTTGGTTGGCGTGAGTGACTGAGCCAGCCACTCTTCCAGGCAGGAGATTGATCCAACAGTTCAGTGTAGTTATCCCACTGGACTTCCTTTGTTCCCATTTCCAGATGTTATCAGATGGGATGAATGGAATATAGCATATAAGGTCCCTGGAATTGATTCCTTCCATATTGACACACATAGGAGTTAAGTTCTCATGGCCCTAGAGAATTTAAAATTACCTAGGGAACATTTTTTAATACAAAAAGGACAAGGGTTTCTCTACTTAGAACCCTTTATTTCTGACACCAAAGGTGTGAGTTTTCCACAGCAAGAAATTTTCCAACTTTTTCCAGACACCAACTGGATGTCCTACCACATAATTCTAACTATCCAAAGTTGGCACAGACTCTAAAAATTACAGGCACAATCCCATAAGATTACCCCCACTTTAGATATCAATTGCAAGGTCCAGGTTGTTACCTGCACTTCTAACCAAGTGGCTATAAATTCAGAGTTGCCACAACTCTCACATCAGGTTTGCTAATTTGCTACACTGGCTCACAAAACTTAGGGGCACATTTACTTATTACAGGTTTATTATAAAGTATATTACAAAAGACACAGACGAGCAGCCAGATGAAGAAGTACTTAGGGTGAGGCATTTGGGAAGGGGTAAGGACCTTCTATTCCCTGTCTAGGTGTGCCACCCTCACAGGGCCTCCACGTGTTCACCAACCCAGAAGCTCTCCAAACCTCTTAGTTTAGGAATTTGTACAGAGGCTTCATCACATAGGCATGATCGTTTATTAACTCTCTCCAGCCCCTCTCTCGTCCCCAGAGGATGGGGAGTGGAGCTGAAAAGTCCAAGTTTCTAATCATGGCTTGGCCCTTCTGCTCACCAGTCCCATCCTGAAAATATCCAGTGACCTCCATCCACCAGTCATCTCATTAGCACACAAGAAACCACTCATCACTCTCAAGATTCCAAAGGTCTTAGAAAATCTCGTGTCAGGAGCCAGAGACTAAGGACCAAATATTACAATAAAAGGTGCCTTTAGTTGGGAAGTAAGACTGAAGAGTATAACAAAAGATGTTCTTTTCACCCCTATCACTCACAGTTATGAGAGTTTTAGTAGCTTTTTTTGGGTACTAGAGGCAGAGAACAAATATGTATTTCTTATGATGTCACAAATGCTAATGCCTGGAGTACAGCCCACATATTCTGATTTAATTATCTGAAGAAGGGCCCCGGTTTTTAAGTTTCTGAAAGCACCTTAGAAGATTCTAATGTGTAACCATTATTGAGAACCACTGATCTAGAGTGTGGATTATAAAATATTAATACATGATAAAATCACTTAAGGATCTTATTAAGAAGAAATTCTAATATTGTAGTTTGGAGGCAGGATCTGAAATTTTGGATTTCTAAAAGGGTCCCAGATCAAATTGATGCTACCCTTCCTTGGACCATACTTTGAATTGGAAGGTTCTAGAGAGACCGTTTTTGTGAAAGTGGTATTAACAATGGCCAGATATGTTATTCTTCCAAGCCATAGGTAGTGAAATCTTGTCTGTATTGATTTCAGCCTGATGGAAGGCAGGGTAGAGCGATGTTCAGCATGGTAAAGGTACAACAAGCACATAGACCTGCTCACACACCCATAAAGCCTAGGTTGTGTCTGGTTGCCACCTCTGGACCTCCATCACTGCCATGCATGCCCTGCAGGAAAGGTACACTATTTGGGGCTGAGTCTCCCAAAAAGAGCCTGAGCAAGAGGCCAAGTAGGTAAAGCACTAATATCTCCAGCCCCAGTTTAACTAAAGCAGATTTCTATAATTCTAGCTTCTTAATTCAGCTCAGCTGCGATCAATCACACCAGCCAGCTCTACTCTCATTTGTGCCATTCTAAAGTGTTGTGTATTTTCATAAGAAAAGACTGAGATACAAATGGGAGTAGGATTGGAGAAGGGAAAAAATTTGTTAAACTAAATTGTATGTAGTTTAAAAATGAGTATAACAGGTCATTAAAGTCCTGATCCTCAGGGTCCTGTCAAGATTTTTAGGGTGTGTGCATGCATGTGTGTGTGTACTTGTGAGTGTTTGTGCTCTCACACACACACCAATATTCATTGCAATAAGGTTTGACCTTAAATTCATTGCTCACTGGACATGTATACTAAAAAATTGAATTTGATACCAAATGCTATTAGGTGAATTTGATGCCAAAACTATTAGAGCATTGACATACTGCACCTGTTCAAGATAAAATAATAATTACATTTTCTATCCATTTTGATAAAGGTAAAAGAGTTCCATTTTATGATTTCCTGACTTTACTTCCTATTATTAAATAATATATCTTTTTGGGTTATTAAAATAAAAATATAATATGATCATCCAATTCTTTCCATTCTCTGTAATAAAAAATCAACCGGGATTTTAAAATAATAATATCCATTACAGTTTGTCCTGAAAGACATACGATCAATTTTAAAAGTCTTCAAAAGTATTAAAGTGTGTGTCTCAGTCAATTCAGGTTGCTATAGCAAAACATCATAGGCTGAATGACACAAAAAACAGAAACTTATTTTGTGCAATTCTGAAAGCTGGAAGTCCAAGATCAAGGCTCCAGCAAATTAAGTGTCTGATGAGAGTCGGCTTTTTCACAGATAGCCATCTTCTGGCTGGAACCTCATGTGGCAGAAGAGGGGAGTTATCTCTCTGGGGTTCTCTTTTATGAGGGCACTAAACCTGTTCATAAGTGTTCTGCCCTCATGACCTAATCACCTCCCAAAGGCCCCACTTCCTAATACCATCAATTGAGGGTTAGTATTTCAACATATAAACTTGGGGGAGGGGACACAAATATTCAGACTATAGCAATGTGTTAAATCCATGTATTTAAAGTTGCTAACTAGCTAGCTGTTGCTTATGTATCTCAGATTCTAGATTTCATGTTATTATCTTTTAGAGTTTATACCCTATTTAAATCAATAATAAAATTCAGCCATTAAGTGCCTAGTCAGAAATTTTAAAGGCCTAAGGAGAGATGCTTTGCTTAAAACAATTTAATGTTAGTATTTTTACTAGATTGTATAACTGAAATAAAGTTAATGCTTCAGATACTTTTAAAATGTAGTTTTCAATATAACTTTTTCCAGCACATGGTTCCTTGCTCTTGTCCTCAGGGTAGACCCAAGGCTTACATAAGAGTCAGAGATCTCCTCAAAAGTGATAAAACAATAAACAAGAAATGTTCAGTGCCAAAAATGTACCCATTTCTCTGCTAGTCACTCTATGGAAGAAAATATAATGAAGTTTTAGTTAGTTTGATGTCTTATCTTACTTAATTCTCTATAATGGCTTGCTAATTCCTCTTCTTGTTTCTACGTAGCTGCCCCATGCCCTCTCTAAGCTCCTCTTTACATAGCATAAAAGCTATCTTTTATAAATCATATGTAATTGAATGACATATGAAGTATTTATCTGTGGCAATAATTTAATATCAGCATTATTTTTCTTGTGACAATCCCTAGCCTAGTTTTTGCTGAAAATAGACTGTAAATGCTTAAATTGAATTTAGATATGGGTAATATCTAACCCAAACAGTGTTAAGACAGAGACAATTAATGAAACCAGGCAAATATAATGCTTTGGTCTTTACCCACCTTCAGGAAGAGATGATTAAAAGAATTTTGAAGGAAGAGAGGGTTTTTCTAGGAGAAGAGTCTTTTTGGAGTATCAGAATTTTTTGCATTTTCCCTTGGAGGAGGTGTCTCAGTCTATTCAAACTGCTGTGACAAAATACCTTAGACTGTGCAATATATAAACAACATTTATATCTCGCAGTTCCTGAGACTGGAAAGTCTAAGATCAAGGCACCAACAGATTGGATGTTTGGTGGGGGCTTTCTGTCTGCTTCATAGATGGTGCATTTTATGTGTCCTCACAAGGTGGAAGAGTAAACAAGCTCCCTTGGGCCTCTTTTTTTTTTTTTTTTTTTGAGACAGAGTCTCACTGTGTTGCCCGGGCTAGAGTGCTGTGGTGTCAGCCTAGCTCACAGCAACCTCACACTCCTGGGCTCAAGCAATCCTTCTGCCTCAGCCTCCCGAGTAGCTGGGACTACAGGCATGCACCACCATGCCCGGCTAATTTTTTTATATATATACATTTTTTTTTTTAAATTGGCTGATTAATTTCTTTCTATTTTTAGTAGAGACGGGGTCTCGCTCTTGCTCAGGCTGGTTTCGAACTCCTGACCTTGAGCTATCCACCCCCCTCAGCCTCCCAGAGTGCTAGGATTACAGGCGTGAGCCTTGGGCCTCTTTTAAAAGAACACAAATCTTATTCATAAGGGCTCTGACCTCAGGACATAATCACCTTACAAAGGCCCCACCTCTTGGTACTATTACACTGGGGATTAGATATCAATATACATACTTGGGGTAGGGAGGGACAAACATTCAGACCATAGCAGGAGGGTCACATTATTGGCATTTATATTTTTTCTTGATAGATTGCTCTTTTCATTGAGAGGTTTGGTTCATACGTCAATCTTCCCTTGAAAATATTCTCCCAATCCCTAGAGTATTTTTCTTGAATTGAGGTCAGAGAATGGTTCTAAACATAAGGACTAAGTGTGGTTTGCCACTGTAGTTCGTCAAGCACAAAGGAAGCTGCTAAAGTATGGGAGATAAGCATAGAAGGAAGGCAGAATGTTGCAGCTAACCTGCACAAAGCAATGCTTGCCTTCAGTTTCATGGAAAGAAGCTGACGGTTTGACAGCAATTCCTTAATTTCTAGGGAGCTAGAGTAGGCCAGGGTTGAGAATAAGTCATCCCTTCTCCCACCAAGAAACCTCTCGGTGGAGCCAACGGATCTTACTAGCCGAGATGAAGAGGAAACCTGTTGCTGAAGGAGGGGTGGTTGAGGGCAGGCCTTCCAGATTTTCCAACAGTAGGGAACTTGGGAGGGGGATCCTGTGGGGTACTGGGCTTTTCAAATATACTGCAGAACAGAGCTTCAAGGAGGACACCAGCAGAAAGGGCTGGCAGTGAACTAACTATACTCCAGCTAGAAAACTTCCCATGCCTTCCACTTTCTTATTACCCCGTGAACAGATTCACACTCTCTAGGTGATGGACGAAAGACAAACACCTTGGAGTTTTCTGATGGGGAAAAGATTTGGAGAAGAAGAATTAAAGTGTGAAAACTAACTGAGATAGTGATAACACCTTAATTTTTCTGAATTGTTTACCTAGAGAAACTAAATTATAATCCGTGAGCGACTGGAAAAGCACTGTATCAACAGAGTTCATCTGTAGGAGATAGAAAATGTCCTCTGCCCCAGGAAGATAAAGAGTTCTGGGCCTACAGGTAGAAGTGTACTCATTGGACTGTCTCAATGATCCCTACTGCTCAAATATCACAGCATGTCGGTGTCCTGCTTAAAACTCTCCAATGGCTTCCCTTTGTATTTGGAATAAACTCCAAATGCTACCATGGCACTGTAAGTTTCCAAGGTCTGGCCTTTCTCATCTCATATTACTCATTCATTATGTTTCAGCAATCTGACCAGTCTTCTGATATTCCAGTGAACTAAGTTTATTTCATCTCAGGCCTTCAGCACTTTTTATTCCTTCCACCTAGAATACTCGTAACCTAAGATCAGATCTCTGCATGGTTGAGATCTGACTGTGGCTGTCTCAGCTCAAAACACATCTTGTTGGGGAAGCCTTTTCTAACCACCCCATCTAATGTTTCCACCAATTCAAGTCATTCTCTTAGACTCATTCGCCTTATTTTTTACATACACTGTATCATGCTCTTAAAATGCCTTATTGGTTTTTTGATTACTTGTTTATTGTCTGTTTCTCCTACTGAAACATAAATACCTAAGATAATGAAACATGTCTTTCTTGTTTGGTAGTATTCTCAGCATTTAAAACAAGGCCTATAAGATCACAAATGCTCAGTAAGTATCTATGGAATGAATGATTCAATATTACTCATCACTTTTATTCAAAATACTGTTTGAGTGCTACTTTTTATAAAATACATCCTAAAGTGGCTCTACCTTAGAAATCTGATTCAGAAATCTTCCACAGTAATATACAAAAGGGCAACAACACACACTGATCAGGTGGAGGTTGTGTAGAAGAAATCACGCAATAGAAAAAGTCACGCTTATGGAAGGAAAAAGAAATCTAATTTTACTTTATGGTCAGCATGTGATTTTTATAGCTCAAGGTCAATAAATTGAGCACATTAATGGTCTCAACTAATGTCCCCTGCTCCATATCTATGTCCCTTTTATCTCTAACATTGTAGTCCCTAACTCTGAAATCAATCATGTTAATTTTTATAGGTAAAGGGATGTTAATAATAATCATGCAAGTAGAGGCTTGATAAACATGTTTACTTTTATGCACAATTGGGCTTATCTGCTCTTGTTCCTCAGCCCCTCCATAAATGAACAAACTGGAGCAACTTGAGACACATCTGAAAAATAGCTGAGGCCTTTCTAAACCAAGCAAAAGACGGCTAACTTTCCAACATATGAGAACACCCAGCCCCAAATCAGCTATCCACAGCTGACTGCAAAAATAAAATAAACCCAGCTAATATCAAAAGAGATCCCCAGCTAATCTGAAGACTCATGAATTTGGGGTTTGTTGTACAGCAATTATTATAGTAGGATATAAACGAGACAGTAAATAACTGGATGAGAAAAGAAAGAATCACTCATATACTAAAGACTCTCAATTCCATAGCTCTAAATCCACCTCCTTAGTCCATTTATTTCTCTTGAGCATAAGACATAATACTGCCTATTTTTATGTTGATAATAACAACAGCAAAATCTGTTGAGCACTGGCATATATTTTTTAAAAAATATTAAATTTAAACTTTATAACAATTCTTTACATATGGGGAAATTGAGGTTGTAAAGGGTGCTTTTTCAAGTTTCCCCTACCCTGTAAATAGACCTAAATTTCAAACCCAGGAAATTTAAGTCCACAGCCCTTGTTCTTACCCACCGGGCTTTTCTCTTCCTAATATGCATAGCCATTGGCCAGAATGTCCTGAGGATAGCTTAGAGTCAATATGTGCAATGTTGAACTCTATCCCTTCTGCTGTCTTCAACAAACCTGTGTTTCCTGATATAATTATCTTAGCAGTAAAAGTCCAAAATAAAAATGAGGCCGTATTCTAGAAAATCTTCACCTCCCGTTTGCCTCCACATTAGTTAGTAACAAGATGCTGCTTATTTTAACTCTTAATATTGCAGCTATTTTGTCTCCTTTTTAACATGCCCACTGTTATTGCTCTAGAATAAATCTCACCATGGCATTCTGACTGATAACTTTGTCTCCAATCTGGCCTCTTCCCCATTCCCCACTCTTATGCTAGAATAAGCTTTCTAAAATCCAACTCCCACCTTCTCTGCTCAAGATCCTTCAGTGTCTTCCCATAGCCCTTTATATGATGTTTAAAGTCCTTAGCATGATCCAGAAGCCCCTTCGTAATCTGGTCTGTCCCATGTCTTCAGCCATCTTCAGCCATATCTATGTTTCTCTAAAGCTCCCTACATTCAGCCCTCCTGAACTATTTCAGTCCCCTGAATATACTATGCTTTTTCATGGCTCCATCTCTTTGAATTTTCTGATCCCCCTATTTGGAACATGCTTCCTTCACCTGCTAATTATCTTGTACTTATTCTTTAAGACTGTTCATACTTTACTTCCTCTTGGAAGCCTTCCAGGAAATACATTTGCCTACCTCGAATCCACCAGCCCACCTCATTAGGCTCTTAGGAAAGCCAAGATTGTGCATCTCTCTGTTATGGTTCTTATCACACTGTGTTGTCATCTTTGGTTTTCTTGTCTGTCTCTCTTCACCAGACTGAGGGCTTCTGAGTGTAAACACATGCCTTGTTAATCATGATGTTCTCAGCATCTGACACATGGCATCTATTCAATGAATACAATCTGGATGGAAAAAAAATGAATAAATGCATGAAGCATTTTCTTTATCTTTCCTACTCAGCCTAGAAACAAAACTCATTTGGTTGGTGAGATTTTAGGAAGGAGTTCTTGAAGGGAAGAAGGAAGCATTTAAATGAAAATGGTAACTAAATGCAAAGTAAGTATGAAGGTGTTGAATATGGCAATGAAGATTCTAATGAAATCTTACTTTACCATTTTCTAAAGATGATTCTTCCTTGAACACAAAATACCTCTGAGCAATTCTGATATGAGGCCAAGAGTTCATGATGACCGTATACGCTATTCTTTATAAGTTGACAAAGGACTATAAAATTAAACATAGCCTTGTCTGACACATGATATATAATTACTATATTTCCCTTTTTTTCCCATAAAAGATTTCTTGCAACAATACAGCACAATAAATTTGTCCCCCTTATATGGAACCACATACAAACTTTAATTATGTTTTGTTTTTTGAATAGTCAGTCTCATTCAAAAATGCATGAAACATTTATATATTAACAATACCAAGTATTATTAGGAAAGAAAAGCATCTAAATTGTCATTTTAAAAGCCTATGCAGAAAATACGAGGATTATAGTCAACTCTTTCTTTAATTAGGCACAGCAATATTCTATAACACAAAACTGAAGCGTTCAGATCGGGCATTCACTGTGAGCCTTACGCTAGTGCTGGGCTCTTCAGAAGTTTTGCCCACTATGGAGAACACAGTCCAGACATTTCTTTATAAATAAAACTAAGAATCATTTAAGTGCATTTAGTCTAAATATTCACTTCACTATTATACTCTGCACAATAGCTTATCGAATTAAAATTAATATGGAAAGACGAATGAAGCAATTATTTAAACATATTTTCTGGAGAATAAAACAGATTTTTAGGAGATGTATATAAAACTATATTATATCCTAAACATGGAGAGATAGTGCTTTTTTTAATTTTTTATTTCATTTATATCACCTCTTGCAATTCTCTGAGCCCTGTAATTTAGGTCCAATAGGATCTTACTGTAACTAAAAAGTAATCAATAAACACAGTTGAATTCCAACATGAAGGCAGTGCTTGATCTTTTGCAGATAACATGTGTCTTTTACCAGTGGTGTTCAACGCCTTGATTAAGAGTAATATATTAATTGTTTCCACTGAGGTGGGGTGGGCAGGAGAGCTATTTTGAAGAAAAGACATAACACCATGTACACTTCAAATTACACTCTGTGGGCCTGCACTAATTAAGGCCAATTCTGTACATAAATATCACTGAAGTTCACATGCTATTTATTTTGGGTTCTCCAAGAATTCAATTTTGAGTAAAAAATATTCCAACTCATCAACAAAGGTCATACTTGTAGAAAAAAGTTATAATAATATCACAATGTAGCTTTTTATTTGAGCATATATACTCATTCTCTAGACCAGCATCCCCAATATTTTTGGCACCAGCAACCGGTTTCATGGAAGACAATTTTTCCGTAGACGGGGCATGGGAAAGGGTGTTTCATGATGATTCAAGTGTATTATATTTATTGTGCAGTCAAACCTCTCTGCTAATGATCATCTGTATCTGCAGCTGCTCCCCAGTGCTAGCATCACCGCCTCAGCTCCACCTCAGATCAACAGGCATTAGATTCTCATAAGGAGCGCAACTTAGATCATGCCCATGCACAGTTCACAGCAGGAGTCGTGCTCCTATGAGAATCTAATGCCTCTGCCGATCGGACAGGAGGCCTAGCTGGGGCAGTGACGTGAGTGGTGGGGAGCAGCTGTCAACACAGATAAAGCTTCTCCGGCTCGCCCGCAGCTCACCTCCTACTGGACAGCCCAATTCCTAACAGGTACCCATCTGCAGCCAGGGATTAGGGACAGCAGCTCTAGATCTATAATTTGGAACAACTAATATTCTAAATTACTCCAGAGATACAAAGGAATGAGTATAATTGTTATATCAAATCAATATCACCAGGGATTTCAGTAACCTGATTCACATACACTTCATTTCCTGACTGGCATACACTTTATTTCCTATACTCAATAAATACAGGACTATAGGCTTAAAAATAAAACACAAGTGAGTCCCTTCTATAAATTCACTCTACCATGTTCGGTTGATCAAATATATCAGATTTGGGTGTTACCACCTAATGGGAAAAAAGAGCTCTATCTACACTCTCCTTATGAGAGGTGGGTGCCTTGGACATAATTTTCATTTCTGAGATTGGATGGATATTTTGGAAAATTAAAAATCTACTACTCCAGATTTGTTAAGCAGGTTCAGTATTTTGATTCAATTCATGTGTCACATACCAATATGGTTGCAATTGTTAGCGCCATGAGTAATCTATGGACTGATTAATGCAACAGACTAAATATTAAATCAATAAGATATGTATTTTGTCATGTTCTTCTCACTTAGGGAAGCTTATTTAAAATGAACAATTGTAGTCCCCACTCCCGGAATGTTTAATTTCTTAGAGCTGCGGTAAATCCTTTGAGGCTAGACTAGCACCAATCCCGTAAACCAGCCCCGGGGCAGGCCCTGAGATAAAATGTGCTGATAGAGGCTGTCATTCAATCAGGAGCCAGGATACAAAGGCCAGGTAGACATGTGATGATTAATTTAATGTATATTAAAAGTGCTTAGCACAGTACCTGGCACACCATAAATGCTCAATACATGTTAATTACTGCTGCTGTTGTTTTCATTTAGGATCAAAAATCATATTTTAACTAAATCTTCATAATGTAAAGGAAATGGAATACATTGAATTGTATTAAATAAATTACCCAGACATGTATTTTTTTTTTGAGTGGGTTAAGCAAATTTCAGTAAATTTGATCTACCAAGTGTATTAAAACCTTATGACAACCCCATTTTAAAGGGTTGATATTCAACCCTCTTATTTATGTAGAATTTACCATAAAAATGTGTGTACAGGGCTACATTCTGCTAATTGAGCCATATTTCTATGAAGAAACCTAGGGTAGTGGAAGAAAACAGAGTTTAGAATGTTTTGCACAATTGATTTAAAAAAAATACAAAGATAAATGCCACTTGATAACTGCATGAGTCTACAGCAATGATCTAAACAGACAAAAACTCTTACTCTCATAGACCTTGCTTTCACCAAGGCCTGGCTACTCTAATCACAATGTTCTTATATGTTTTTCCAAGCATGCTTGCTTGCTGCCTCTCTGATATCTCTGTATACTTAATAAGTCCTTAATTTTCTCCCAGGCTAGTGCCTTATATTGGCTTTACTTCCTTTTTTAGACTCTATAATGTAAAGTATCAGTACTTTAATCATTGTCAATATTCCTTGTCCTTGGACCACTTCCAATCCATTAATCCACTACTTTAGTTCAGTTTAAGTACATGATTCCTTTGCCACAATACTGCTAGAGAGAAATCACAGACCCAAGCTGATCACTGCAAAATTAGTGTCCAGCTTCAGATAGTGTTTCAGTGGAGCAGAGCAGATGATATTATGTTCATGGTTTTAGGTTTTCAAGGTATTATTAATACTAACTGAACCATTTTACTCAAAGACCGTGCAAGTACTTCAGTTTCTTACCTTTGAACGGATGATCTTTCTTCCTGTTTTGCAAGAATATAAAATCACTCAACAGTAAATTGGCTATTTATAATTATTCATACCTTTGCCCTGTTACATTTTCTTCATTCACTCAAGAAATATTTATTGAGCACCTACCGTGTTTCAAGGTCTCTTCTACAACCTTGAAATATATTAAATGATAAAATTGATGAAGATGTCTGTCCTCATGTAACTTCCTAGCAAGAAAAATGGACAGTAAGCAATTGACATAAGAAATACATACTTATGTTATTAATATATTGTTATATACTATTGGGATTATGGATCAATGCTATTTCATATATATAAATACATATAAAATTAGTGTAATGGGTCAATGTTAGGCCTAATAGCAAAGTAGAACAATAGAGCAAGGGATCATGAGTGCCAAATGCTTGCAATATTAAGTTAACTGATCTTAGGAGGTTCCACTGAGATTAGTTTTGAGCAAAGTCTTGAGATATGAAAAGTTCACTGAATCTTAGAGTTAGGCTCCAAGCTTCAAAGGAAGGAAATTATTTATTATATAAGGTTGAGTTTTCCATCGCCAAGGGTTCCCTCCAGGTTTGGCACCTGTTCAATTCATTATTCCTCTTCTCCCTTGTAACATTTTCCTTTTCATAGCATGCTTGATCTTCCTATATTAAATAAACATTAAGAAATTACCTCTTATTCTGGACCATATCTACCTATTTCTTCTTTTCTTACCAGGTGAATCATTTGGAAAGAAAACAAACAAGAAAAACAAACAAACAAAAAACCAGGCAGATGGTACAATGTGGCAGTCCATAGCCCAATGTGGCTCATAAAAGCATTCATTTTGCTACAACATTTTGAGAAATATAAATTTTAATTTGGATAATTTTAGACATGGCATATATTTTCTATAATACTTGGTCATTGTTCCCATTACTCCACACATATTATACTCTGCCTACTTCATTCATTTATGTTACCTATTTGGTCCTTAAATCATTTGAATTTGTAGATTTGGACCTAAACTGCTGTGAAAATCTGATAGCAGACTAAGAGGGACTTTGAAATTGACCTGCATATTCATTACACTACCTATAAAATTTTCCAAAATTAAAAGCTTATCTGGTAATAGCAGTGTAAGATAATAATGAAGAAATCCCAGATAACAATATTTGGGAAATTTACTTTTATCATTATCAAGAATGGATTAATTATTAGATTACATGTAATCTACCCGTATAGACAGTATAACATTGTTTTTCCCAATGAGTAAAAAAAAATTGTGAATCATCCCTAATGTCTTTTCCAGCTTTGGGATTTAAAAGCAACTTAGATCTTAAATCACACATCCACACCACAACTACACAGGAATAATGTTCTGAGTCAGAAAGAGTCATGCTCTTTACTTTGTCTAATTTTAATTGCATAACAATTTCATTTCTATCTCCACTTAGAGAATATGTCTCCACTATACAACTGAGTAGGAAGTAAATGAGGAGTAACAACATTATATAGTTTTCTCTGTAATCTAGGAATTCTTTGAGAAGTGACACAAACAAGGAGACTTTTGGAAACAGTACATTGAGAGAGAGATATTTTTCTGAATATAAAGCCCTAAGTTCTTCCTACCTCAAAAGCCTTCTTCTGAACAAAAGCCCAGAAGTGAGTTTATACTTTGGTTGCAACACTTCATATCATTTTATCCTGCTTCCTTGACGTAACAGATTAAGTGCGGGCATGGTGTATGAACTAAATCATCTATCCGTAGGATCACCAGTGACTCAACAAAGTCCAGGATAAAACCTCTGTCTATGGCTAACTCAGAAAGACTGTCTCTTAGAAGTTTGGAGGGCAAGAGATAAGAGATAATGGTAAATATAAGAAAGAGACAGAAATACAAAGATAAAGACAGAGATGGGGGTTGTGGAGAGAGAAAAAGAAACAGAGAGAAAGGTAAAAAGGAAAAGTACTATTTGGTAGTGGCAGGAAAAGGAAAAGGAGTGATAGGGAGCATTTTTTAAAAATTTAATTTGATTGCAATATAAACACTTAACGTGAGATCTACCCTCTTAACAAAATTTTTTAAATGTATAATGCAGTATTATTTGCTCTAGGAGCAATGTTTTATCTTGCATAATTGAGACTTTACGTACATTGATTAATAATTTCCTATTTCCTCTTCCCCCCAACCCCTGATAAACACAATTCTATTCTGATTATATGAGTTTGACTATTTTGTATATTAATACCCCATATAAGTAGAATTATATAGTATTTATCCTGTGACTGGCTTATTTTACTTAGCATAATGTTCTCAAGTTCATCCATGTTGTCGCATATTGCAGAATTTCCTTCTTTTTGATGGCTGAATAATATTGTATTGTATGTATAACCTACCTTTTCCTTACCCATTTTTCCACTGATGGACATTTAGGTTGTTTCCATGTCTTGGTTATTATGAAAAAGCTGCAATGAACTTTGGAGTGCTAGTATCTCTTCAAGATCCTGATTTAAATTCTTTTGGATAGACACCCAGAAGTGAAATGGCTGGATTGTATGGTATCTCTATTTTTGATTTTTTAAGAAATCTCCATACTGTTTTCCATAGTGGCAGCACCATTTTGCATTCTCACCAACAGTGTAAAAGATTTTAATTTCTGCATATCCTCATCAATACGCATTGTCTTTTGTTTTGTGATAATAGTTATCCTAACCAATGTGAGGCAATATCTCATAAAGAACAAAGCTGGTAGCATCATATTTCCTGATATCACAAAATACTACAAAGTTACAGTAATTAAAACAGAATGATACTACCATAAAGACAGACATATACACCAATGGAACAGAATAGAAAGCTCAGAAATATATCCATGCATATATAGTCAACTGATCTTCAACAAAAATATCCAGACTACACAAGGGGGAAATGATAATCTTTTCAATGGATGGTGTTGGGAAGGCTGGATATGCAAAAGAATGAAATTGGACTCATCTTATACCATACACACAAATCAACTCACAATGAATTAAAGACTTAAATTTAAGACCTAAAAGAAAACATAGAGGAAAATCCTTATAACATTGCTCTTGGGCATGATTTCATGGATATGACACCAAAGATACGGACAACAAAAGCTAAAACAGACAGTAAGACTAGATAAAATGCAAAAGCTTGTTCTGCACAGCAAAGGAAACAGTCAACAGAGTAAAAAGGCAACCTATGGAATGGGAGAATATATTTGCAAACTATATATAAGACAGAGAGTTAATTTAAAAAATATATAAGGAACTCCTACAACTCAATGGCATAAAAACAATATTTTGATTAAAATGTGGAATAAAGACTTGAATAGACATTTTTTTTAAGGAAGGTCTACAAATGGCCAACAGGTGTATGAAACAACAGGTAACATTTAATCAGTAGAGTGTAGAATGCTAGAGTTGGGGTGAAAGAGATCGCTGCTGCTACAGGGTCAGTAAGACTACTGGGTCATTTGAGCTTTTTGTACCCTGAAACCCATTCTAACTCTCCATGAGCAGTGGATGTCCCGCTGTACCACATTCTCTGAAGAAGATTTGCAGGCCTCCACTGACAGAGAAATAGGAGCCAAAGAAAGCCCCAGGCCTGTCCAGTAGCTATGCTTTCCATAAATATCTGCTGGGAACTGCTGGGGTTTTCAAAGTTAGATCTGGCAGAGAAACAGTGAGAAAGAATATGAATATTCTATATAACATGAATATTATGAAATATTTATCCTGAATATTTCAGCCATGTTCAAAGGTGAAAAACCAGAAAGGAGAAAACAATCTATGAAAATATATTTCAATATAGGAAAGGGAGTATTGATTTGAAGTTTCTGAGGAAAGGCCTATTTCTAAAAATATTTTTTTACCCAAACTAAATCCTCAAATGGTTGGTGTTCTCACTCTACCCTGGGTTGTAATAAAAGTTTACTGCAGTTGTGTCTTGCTATCTAAGCATGATGGTGTGCTCTTAAAGGCAGAAACTTTGCTATTATTTTTGTAGTTGTCATTGCTTATTATTAGCAAAATAAATTGCTATTTAAAATTTGCCACTGTATCCTGAGTTGCAGAGAGCAGGAAAACTTAAAACACACAACTTTATTCAATTACTGGACTCTTCACAGGCCTCTCATCTCAGAATGCAGCTCTCCCTAGCCTAATGAACTTAATTTATTAACGCTCTACCATAAGTGAAAAGTGCTTACATTTATTTTTAAATCCATTAATTTTAATGGAAACTATTATGATGTACTGTATCTCAACCAAAGAAACCCAAACAATTTTCAGTTGGGAAAATATATTAATTGAGTAATGAAAACAAGTTAATGTAAACAATAAATCATTGAAAGTAAATGAATACAATGTAAACAATTCGGTAATTTTTTTTTTTTTAAGAGGCAGTGGCCAAAGGAAGAAGAGAGTCTTGACAGTGGATGGCCAGTGGTGGAGAGAAGAATGCAAGGGAATCATCTTTTTTAGGTAAATTCTTCTATCTGTATCATATCTCTTATAAAGTTTTCACCTTTTTCGAGCTTGTGGTCACTTTGTACTCAAATGTCACTAAAAAATTAAGATACAGTGCAGATAATAACTTTGGGGCAAAAATAAGGCTAAACAAGAGGGTACTTTGAAACACATGGATAGACCACAAGCATGCAACGTCATAGACACTACTGCCCACCACTTGCTTGGTGTCCTTATTCAAAGCCAAGCATGATGGGTTTATCTGAACATGGTGCACAATTCAAATCTGTTCTATATGTTGCTCTCTAAATAAAAATCACTGTGTCCAATAAGTTGGAGAGTGTATCTATATTATCAAAATGTTACAGTTTATGTTACATTTATTAAGTATAGTGTTTTGAGAAAAAGTCATTATATTAAATGAATGGCAAAAATATATTAACGTATATATGTATGCTGTCTTCTTCCTTTGGTCTTAAATCCTCCATATTATCTTATCTGGCCCTGCCTCCTTCTCCATCTTCATTTGTATCACTCTTCCTCTTCCTCCCTCTGCTCTAGTCACACTGACCTCTTTTTGTTCTCCCAATATTCTAAGCGTGCTTCTCCTCAGTGGCTTTGCAATGGCTGCGCTTTCTGCTGAGAACGTTCTTTTCTCCTTGTGTCAGTCTGGCTACTCGTCTACTTCGTTGTCTGACTTCATTACTAGGATGCAAGCTGCGTGAAAACCAACTTTGTCTGCTTCTATTTCTACTCTATCTCCACAGCCCTAACACGCACTTAATGCTGTTGAACGAGTGAATGAGTGAGTGACAGGTCTCTGTTTATAAAGATATTAAGTAAAAGAGCAGTCATTGCCCTAGAATAATGGCTCAATGTGATGTTTTCTGCTTTTTTGCTTTTCATTTTGTTTCATCTTGTTTTGCTTTGCTTGAAGACAACCACACTGTCTCTCCATCTTGGTTAGTGGTGCTTGAATATAGCTGGTAAGATATTGATCAAATCTGAATAAGTAATCAAGGAGCTTTAAAATGTACAGACTTCAGAAATAACACGAACCATTCACAAATATTTTCCATATTACTACTATAAGGCTCATCTGGTTTTTTAAAGCTCTAAACTGAGAATTGCTTTTGCTGCAATAAGTCTTTTCAAACTTAACTTACAGAGAAACGAATATTCATCCGTATTTCTATAAATAGACCAATTTCATTAAAATATAAAATTTAAATTTGTCTTGTGGAATTCTGTTATTTTAAAATATTCATTTGAGCTTTTTATTAAATATTAAAATATTTCATTTGGATTGTGTAGATCCAAGTGATTAAATATAAACTGCGATAACATTTGTATAACTATACCATATCCGTGTATCTATGTTATCCATATATTTTCTCTTTTTATCCTTGCAACCACGCTGCTTGAGGAATGACAGCCACCTCATCTTTATTTCACATGTAGGGAAACAGAAGCTGAAAGATTATGCAGTTTACTAAATTAGAGAATGAGCCAGGAGTAGAAGATACACACATGATTTCTGGGCCAGTGTTTGCTCTTTCATTTCAAATCCATTCTTTAAATAGCTTGTAGAAAATCACTGGCGCTTCCAGCAAAGAATCCTAAAGCTTGAAGCTGGTAATAATCATATCCTCATCAGAGAACCCATTTTGAGCTAATCAGGCTCTGTGGCTATAGCCTTATCCCTTGCAGCTTTACAAAGCAATCCTTTGCAAATTGCTTGTTTGCCCTGTATTTCACACAGTGTGAGAGGAAATATCAGCAACTCCATGCATGCATGCATCACACAACATTTGAAATTGCAGAGCTCAGTGTGGGTTTCCAGATTCCTACAATATAAATGAGTTAGGAAAAATATCCATGAGTAGAAACAAATGGAAACTCAATCTTTCCTAATTCTGTGAAATGGTTTTGCTTTTTCTTTATACAAGTATAATGGTCTCTAATATAGTCTGTCCCATAAGATGTGGGTTTTACAAATTACTCATCATTTCATCAGGTCTTGCTTTCCCAGCAAGCCAGATTTAAACTTAACAGAATCATTATTCACTTCGGCCAGCCTGGTTCATGGATCTCATATTCCATTCTTTTAGGAATGTAAATTACCAATACTGTCAACAAGGCTATGAGCTAGATCCCTGCACAAGTATTTGTGTACGTGTATGTGTGGTATCATATTGAAAACTTAGTGTATATATGTGATGGTAAATTTTTGTTTATATTTTCCAAAGTAAAACTAAATTGAATGTATTGTAATGGCAATTTAACCTCTATAGATGTTTTGCAACCAAAGTAATATCTAAGCAACAAGTGTTTGATTGATTTATATGTAGGTCATTTTAATACAAGGCAATCATGTTTCATTTCACCTGCACTGCATTAGCGCACAGTTTCCTACATGTTGCCAGGGTGGGAAATAACTGTGATCTATGCAGCTCAGGATTTTGCCTTTGATAATCAAATAATCCAAAGTAGGACAAGAGTTGTCTTCTCAAAGGGCAAGATAAAAAAATAAAAGCCCACTCAATATAAAAATTCAATTTTTTTAAATTAAAAAATTTGGGGGGTTTGTTTTTAAATCCTTCTCAGACACATAAGAGAACTGAACAGAAATGCTTTGTAATGTAACATTGCCTAAGGAAAGCTAAGCAAACTCATCACCAGCTCAGATGCAAATAGTACCCAGTCCTGCAGGTGGTCAGACAAGGGTGACTGTTCCCAAATTGGAAAAGATGACTTCACACTTTCCATCTATGAATAAAAGGAGCTGCTAATCTCAGGAGTCCATGACTTTTAAGAGGAAGCCAGATATTCTCCCCTTGAAGTTTGACAGAAGCATTTAGGTGATCTGGCTACTGATACATCTAATTTCTTAGACGCCTCTGGGTGATTCTGCCTTGTCCATGTTGTGCTCTTTGGTGATAATAAGTGTTAAGTCATTCATAGAAATATTTGTGAGGATTAAATGACATTTTAACAAGTATAAGATATTTAAAAATGTGCCTGGCACATAAGACACTTTAAAATATTAAGTGTTTTTTTTTAATTGTACAATAGTGACTTCCCAAGAGGCTATGGTATTTATCCACCTTTCCTTCAAAAATAATGGATAATTATATTTAATAAATATTTACATAACATTGTTAAACATATTCACTCTAATTTCTATATGGAAGTTTTTTTTATCTCGGTGCTGGCCACTTTCCTGAGCTCCATATTTGTATACAAAACTTCTTTTTTTTTTTTTTTTTTTGAGACAGAGTCTCTGTTGCCCGGGCTAGAGTGAGTGCCATGGCGTCAGCTTAGTTCACAGCAACCTCAAACTCCTGGGCTCAAGCTATCCTTCTGCCTCAGCCTCCCAAGTAGCTGGGACTACAGGCATGCGCCACCATGCCCGGCTCACTTTTTCTATATATATCTTTAGTTGGCCAATTAATTTCTTTCTTTCTATTTATAGTAGAGACGGGGTCTCCCTCTTGCTCAGGCTGGTTTCGAACTCCTGACCTTGAGCGATCCGCCCGCCTCAGCCTCCCAGAGAGAGCTAGGATTACAGGCGTGAGCCACCGCGCCCGGCGATTTTTATTTTTAAATTTCATATTTTTTCAACATTATCAGTGTCTACCCAGTCGTTGGAAAAGGTTTATTTATTTTTTTCCTCTTGGCTCCTATTTCAGGGGTGTCAGGAACTAAGCATGATAGGAAAGGTTGTTCATGCTGACTTTTATAGGGTATATATGAAAAGAGTCATAAAGAAATTGAGGCTTGTGAATTTATATATTTTAGAAATAATATTGTTTAAATATTTTTTAAATGTTAAGCATTAGTTTAACATTTGTTATACAATAAAATATTCAATCTTTTCTTAGGGAAAACAATTTAATTAGTATATGGAATAATGGAAAAGGTATTCCTGTTGTTGAACACAAAGTTGAGAAGATGTATGTCCCAGCTCTCATATTTGGACAGCTCCTAACTTCTAGTAACTATGATGATGATGAAAAGAAAGTAACAGGTACAGTCTTGACAGAAACCAAAGAACATATTTGTTGCTTAAAAAATACATCTTTTAAATGACTGTGGCATGAGGGTTAAAAATATGGAAATAAATCTCTATAATTGAATAGCTTTGCCAGTGATTAAGAAATAAAGCTGTCAATGAGATAGTAACAATAAAATAATGTTTCATATTTATTCACCCAGGTGGTCGAAATGGCTATGGAGCCAAATTGTGTAACATATTCAGTACCAAATTTACTGTGGAAACAGCCAGTAGAGAATACAAGAAAATGTTCAAACAGGCAAGTAAATAGGTATTATGTGCATTGATGATAAATTGTAGTATAGCCATTTATAATGGCATTAATGGTTGGTTTAATTTAACATAATTTATGAGCTATTGAATCGTGGAAAATTATTTGTGAGTATATATTAGGTTATTAGGACTCATAAATTTGTGGTATTCTGTTCTAGTTTGTTTGTGAGATGACTTGAGTTTTTCATCCTTCCTATTCTTTACTTCCATAGACATGGAGGGATAACATGGGGAGAGCTGGTGAGATGGAACTCAAGCCCTTTAATGGAGAAGATTATACATGTATCACGTTCCAGCCGGATTTATCTAAGTTTAAAATGCAAAGCCTGGACAAAGATATTGTTGCACTGATGGTTAGACGAGCATATGATATTGCTGGATCTACCAAAGATGTCAAAGTCTTTCTTAATGGAAATAAGCTGCCAGTGAGTATTTTCTCAGATGTTAAGGATAATAGAGGACTTTGTGATGACTGTCAAGTGCAAAACTGATTTTTTTCCCTCCCATTTGTGTTTCTTATCATTTCTCAGATATGTTCCTGAACAGAGAATGGTATACCATGTTTTTTTTTAATCAGTTCATTTTCAACTTACTGAAAGAATTTTTTTCTTTTTTCTTTTTTTTTTTCTTGAGATGGAGTCTCACTCTGTTGCCCAGGCTAGAGTACTGTGGCATCAGCCTAGCTCACAGCAACCTCAAACTCCAGGGCTCAAGTGATCCTCCTGCCTCAGCCTCTCAATTAGCTGGGATTACAGGTGTGAGCCACCTCATCGGGCCAAGAATTTTTTTTCTTAAAGAATCACTTAAAATAAATACTTTGTGTCCTTCTTTAATGACTATTTCTTATACGCCCATTAGTGAACATCATTGCATTTATTTTGAAAAGTACTCATAGTCTATTATTAAATCTACATCTTATAACTTTTTTTAAATACCATTACCTTTAATTCCTGTACAGGTAAAAGGATTTCGTAGTTATGTGGATATGTATTTGAAAGATAAGGTAGATGAAACTGGCAACCCATTGAAAGTAATACATGAACAAGTAAACCACAGGTGGGAAGTGTGTTTAACAATGAGCGAAAAAGGCTTTCAGCAAATTAGCTTTGTCAACAGCATTGCTACTTCTAAGGTAATTTTATTCTTGAATTATTAATCATGATTTATATTTACATATACTTGTTCTTAGTGTTTTTTAATATATAAAATGCACTTGAATAGTGGGCTACCTTGCTATAAAGGAAGATAAATTAGATTTTTTAATGTTTGATTATTATTATAATTTGAAAATACTGAGTTTTATAGTTCAGTATATTTTCCTCATTAGGGTGGCAGACATGTTGATTATGTAGCTGATCAGATTGTGGCTAAACTTGTTGATGTTGTAAAGAAGAAGAACAAGGGTGGTGTTGCAGTAAAAGCACATCAGGTATGGTATTTTAGCACAGTTTTCTTTTCCTAAAGTCAAGGAAGAAGAGAAAGCCTATAAATAAAACATGAGTATTTTTTTAATGACTTAATATCAACTGTTATTGCAGGTGAAAAATCACATGTGGATTTTTGTGAATGCCTTAATTGAAAACCCAACCTTCGACTCTCAGACAAAAGAAAACATGACTTTACAAGCCAAGAGCTTTGGATCAACATGCCAATTAAGTGAAAAATTTATCAAAGCTGTGAGTACTTAGACAGAAATAAAAATAGAAGCACCTGACTTTATTTTCCATTGCCCTTCTTGCTCTGCAGAAACAAAGATTCCTCCCACAGTACACTTATCCAAGTCTTCCCAATCTGAAAAGGAAGTAAAAAACAGCTTTTCCTTCACTTGTTTTACCAAGGGCTTAATTACCATCTATGTGCCAATATTTTTCAATTACATATTATCATTCAGCTTAGCTCACTTTTGAATTCATCTGTTTAACAAATACCCTCACTTAAATGCCTAAGATTGTTCTTAATCAACATATCCAAAATAATTAGTTATGTCCATGCTCACTGACCCCCATGCAAGGAATTCCCCACCCCTCAACAGTTTCCTATCCTAGTAAAAAGCCCCAACCAACCACTAGTTTCCATAAACAAGAAAGCTGGGAACCTTCTCTTTATTTCCTCTCCTCTCTAGTCCAATTAATAAGAATCATCTCTTGGATACCTCCATAGCCTCCTATCATTATCTCTTTTTCAGATTACTATAATAGGTTCTTAACTTTCATGCTGGTTCAGTCTTTTCTTTGCAATGCTCTTTAGTGACTTTTTCGTTATTAAAGCATACATTTTTATCTTCACTCTTTTTTAAAATCTTTCTATTACTTCCACTCAGGAAAGTCCAAATTCCTTAATTTGGCTAACAAGAAAGATCTGCCATACTCTAATCCCACCTACTTCTCCAGCCTCATCTCAACGCCACTTTTTCCTATGTTGTCTAAGCTTCATTCCTATTGGTTTTAAATTACTCAAAGGCAAGTACTCTTCCCCTCCATAGAACTTGTTCACATGCTAATCCCTCTGCCTGAAATACGGCAAACTTTTCGCTTATACATAATACTCATCACACTTATAATTTGTTTTCTTTCTATCTTCTCTGTTGGCCTCCCTGAGGACAAGGATCATGTCTAATTCAACCTCTGTATCTCCAACAGGTAGCTCAGTGCCTAGCACAATATAAGTACATAAGAAATTTTTTTTTTTTTTTTTTGAAACAGTCTTGCTCTGTTGCCCAGGCGAGAGTACAGTGGTGTCATCATAGCTCACAGCAACCTCGAACTCCTGGGCTCAAGCAATCCTACTGCCTCAGCCTCCCAAAGTAGCTGGGACTACTACTACGGCTAATTTTTTTCTATATATATTTTTAGTTGTCCAGCTAATTTCTTTCAATTTTTTTTTTTTTTTTAGTAGAGATGGGGTCTCGCTCTTGCTCAGGCTGGTCTCAAACTCCTGAGCTCAAACCATCCACCCCCCGTGGCCTCCCTGAGTGGTAGGATTACAGGCGTGAGCCACCATGCCCAGCCCATAGTAAACATTTATCAAACAAATGAACCAAAAGGAACTGCTCCCTCAGTGAAGATAGCTTGACACAGGAAGATGTGCCACCCGCTATCCAGAAATTCTTGTTTTACCTCTTTTCATATCTTTGAAATATTTTTATTGTTATGGAGGCTCATTTGTATTTTAGATTTCTGACAGAACCCTTCTTCCCTAATATGAATCTTCTCATTTTTAGGCAATTGGGTGTGGTATTGTAGAAAGCATACTAAACTGGGTGAAGTTTAAGGCCCAAGTGCAGTTAAACAAGAAGTGTTCAGCTATAAAACATAACAGAATCAAGGGAATTCCCAAACTTGATGATGCCAATGATGCAGGTACACATTTAATAATGTTTCCAGACTTTAAGCTGTAATTCAGTTACTTGTTTTATCCATTAACAGCATATCATAGAGATTTTTCCCTTCACATTTCATGTTCAATGGACTAATTTTGTTAAAAATCAATCAATTCTCCATTAATGAGCATTCCAATTTTAGGCTGTTATCAGTAATGTTGAGATGATTATTTTGGAGTATAAAGCAAGAATGTTTCTTTAGTGATCTATTCCCTAAAAATAATTTTAAAATAATGTGATCAAGTGAATGTTTAGCAGCAGTATAAGTATCACGATGACAAATTAATCTAAGGAACTAAGATATTTTTTATTTACTGTGAACTTTAGCTAAAATATATATGAAATTATTGGCTCCATTTTACTCTTATTAAGCCAAATTGTCATAAATTGTAAATTATTTGTGTTTTATCATAAGGCTATTAACAGCATGTCCAAGTTAGTATATTTGAGGTTGAACTAAATGTGCTAATATTAATTTGTGTATTTTTATTTTAGGGGGCCGAAACTCCACTGAGTGTACGCTTATCCTGACTGAAGGAGACTCGGCCAAAACTTTGGCTGTTTCAGGCCTTGGTGTGGTTGGGAGAGACAAATATGGGGTTTTCCCTCTTAGAGGAAAAATACTCAACGTTCGAGAAGCTTCTCATAAACAGGTAGATATATACAATCTTTAGAATCTAAATCTAGTTTATAATATAGATCTTCATGCTTATATTTCATTCCCTCATTGGGCATTTTGAAATTTTAGACAGTTTATGATTATTTTAAGAAATTGCAGTACATCTTAACAAACCTTTCTGACTTACTAAAGTATAGCCTAATTAATAACTCAAAATACTGGAGCTCAAGAAAGCCCAAGCAACATATACTGTCATATTTCTTTGTTCCTTTCAAATTTAAAATTTGTAAAACACTTTTTTTTTTTGGTGTATGTCCATTTCAGATCATGGAAAATGCTGAAATAAACAATATCATCAAGATCGTGGGTCTTCAGTACAAGAAAAACTATGAAGACGAAGATTCGTTGAAGACTCTTCGTTACGGAAAGATAATGATTATGACAGATCAGGTCAGATTTGTTACCCTATATTTTAGGTTGTTAAACTAAATTAAGTATATCTTAATATTGCATTGCTTTCCTGCCAGGAAAAAAATTACTTAACTAGGAGCTTTATTCATTATCTCTAATGAACATCTAGTCAGATATGCTTATATCATATGTATATTATCTATACAGGTAAGTGAGTCTGGATTTGAATAGCCTTTTTAGTTTCTAAACAGTGCTTTTGAGCTTTGACTTTTCAAATATTTCTAGGACCAAGACGGTTCCCATATCAAAGGCTTGCTGATTAATTTTATCCATCACAACTGGCCCTCTCTTCTGAGACATCGTTTTCTGGAGGAATTTATCACTCCCATTGTAAAGGTATTTATTTTACCTTTATTTATAAGATAACCATAATGGATATTTTAAGACTCTACTCCTCAAACCTGGATAACACATATAAACTCAGTAATGTGTGGTGGTATGCAGACGACCCCACAGTGTACAAAGCCACAGCCGTGTGTTCTTCTTTACCACAGGTGTCTAAAAACAAGCAAGAAATGGCATTCTATAGCCTTCCTGAATTTGAGGAATGGAAGAGTTCCACACCAAATCATAAAAAATGGAAAGTCAAGTATTACAAAGGTTTGTAATGAAACCCATATAGAACTTTTCATTTTATTATATACTCTTGTACGAGATTATGTGAGATAACTTGGTGTTCTTGGTTTGTAGGTTTAGGCACCAGCACATCAAAAGAAGCTAAAGAATACTTTGCAGATATGAAAAGACATCGTATCCAGTTCAAATATTCTGGTCCTGAAGATGATGCTGCAATCAGCCTGGTCAGTTTGAGTTGTATTTCATAATTAAACACAGAGTTTAATTTTAGAAATCACTACTTTAGCTGGTCAATTGAAACATTTAAATTTTTATATGAGTGTTTTATAGAATAGAATGTTACCAATAAGCATATCCTAGAGAAGAAAAGATACTTTAGATAACAGGGTTTTTGTTGTTTGCTTGCTTTTATAGAAGAGATATTGTAGAACCTGTTAGTACCAATGACATCTTTTTTTATCTTTTAATTTGTAGGCCTTTAGCAAAAAACAGATAGATGATCGAAAGGAATGGTTAACTCATTTCATGGAGGATAGAAGACAACGAAAGTTACTTGGCCTTCCTGAGGTAAAAAGTTTAAATATATCCCATAAATGTACTATTTGAGTGACTTTTTAGGACTGACATTATAGCAAATTAAACTTGCTTAATAGTTATTTCAGTAAAAAATTTGCTATAGTAGATAACTACATAAATATTCTTATTTGGGCTAAATAAATATATTGAGTTTGAAAGAAATTACAAAGGGAATGTAAAGTTACCTTTTAAAGTTATACAGCAATTAAATTTGCTATACCTTCTAAAACATATAAAGTACTTCTGTATAATTATATGTTTCTGAAGGACTTAAGAATTTTCATAGAAATGATAGTTCTGAGAGGTTTCTTTGTTTTATTTTTTGTGTTAAGCATTGTTAAGACAAGGGATCCCATATAATACTCTCTTTGGTCCCTCAGGATTACTTGTATGGGCAAACTACCACATATCTGACATATAATGACTTCATAAACAAGGAACTTATCTTGTTCTCAAATTCCGATAATGAGAGATCTATCCCATCTATGGTGGATGGTGAGTTCCCGTTTGTTAGTCTATTTTTATTGTAAGATGGAAATCAATGCCCAGAAATGGTTAAATTGAAGATACTTATGTTTGCCCTTCTTTCATTTTAAAGGTTTGAAACCAGGTCAGAGAAAGGTTTTGTTTACTTGTTTCAAACGGAATGACAAGCGAGAGGTGAAGGTTGCCCAGTTAGCTGGGTCAGTGGCTGAAATGTCTTCTTATCATCATGGTGAGGTAAACACACAATCCATAATGTTTCCAGAAAGCATTAAATCAAAAATACCTGCAAATGTTATTCTAAAAACATGTTTGGTGGCTGGGCGCAGTGGCTCACGCCTATAATCCTAACACTCTGGAAGTCCGAGGCGTGCAGATTGTTTGAACTCAGGAGTTCGAGCAAGACCAGCCTGAGCAAGAGCGAGGCCCTGTCTCTACCAAAAATAGAAAGAAGAAAAAAATCAACTGGGCA